>JAFVLL020042688.1:0-10002 GCA_021397915.2 Tor tambroides | reverse complement strand
TATATTGAGCTAAAACTTCACATATACGCTCTGGGGACATCAGAGACTTATTTTACATCTTGTAAAAAGGGGCATAATAGGTCCCCTTTAATACTAAATACTAAATAAGAAGTCTCTTCTGCTCACCAAGCCTCCATTTATTTGATCCCAAGTACAGCAAAAGCATTAAAATTTTTGAAATATTTTTTCTATTTAAATATATTTTAAAACGTAATTTATTCCCGTGATTTCAAAGCTGAATTTTCACCATCACACACAACTATCACTAATCACACATTTCTACACATCTAATTCTTTTCACCACTGATTTTTACCTCGTAATTTTAATTTCAGATATCATATTTATCACAACCTTTGTCATTTCTTATATTATTTTTTTTAATGTGTCAATTTAATTTCTAACATATGTAGCCTCTATGTAACCAACAAAAGAAAATGATTTTGCATGCACATGATAAATGAAGACCAGAGAAGAACAGATAATAAGTCTTTGGCTCAGTGCAGCACAGGTCAGAGGGGCGGTAGACTTTATGCTGGGTGTTTGAGCTCCTCCGTACCTCATGAGAGGAGCGGTCCCTTCCCACCCCAGAGGCCAGACTCAACACTGAACCTGTCACAGAATGCAACCCACATCCTCCTCGAGGTTACAGGAGGAGAAACAGGCGCCTTCCTCCCGCTCAGATGCGCTGATTGCAGCCCCTTTTTCTGACCTGTCCCTCGGCCGCGGCCTTCCCGCCCCGCCTGTCACACCGCACCGTATGTCTGCTACTGCACGTGCATCAATTAACATAAACTAAAAGCCCCAACAGCAAATGATAAACAACACCACAGAGGAAGATGAGGAAACATCTTCTTTAACAAAGACGCAGAAGCGCTTGGAGCATGTATCCCCTCAGATTTCTAGAATCGAGTTGATTTTCATTGCAAAAAAAAAGACAAATAATAATTATAAAAAAGAGAACACTATATACACACACACACACACTATATATATATATATATATATATATATATATAGTGTGTGTGTGTGTGTGTGTGTGTGTGTGTGTGTGTATGTGTGTGTGTGTGTGTGTGTGTGTGCTTATGCAAAGGAAGAATGAGTAAATGAAAAATTATGACAGAAAGTAGTAGTAGTAGTAATAATAATAATTCTTATTATTAAAATATTATTATTATTATTATTACTAATAATAATAATAATAATATTAATAATAATAATAAAATATGTCACTATCATATCTTTTTGGGGAAAAAAGGAAATGGAAAAATAAATTGAAAAATATCATGATCATAAAAATATTATGTTATGTTTACTGTTATGTTGTTTTATGTTACGCTCTTTAATGTTATGTTATGTTTCATTCATTTATATATATTTTTTTGGTATGCTTTGATGTGCCAAATTTTTCTTCCTTGTTTGTTATTTTTCACCCTGATTGAGTTTTTTTTGATCTGCTAGATCTGCATACATTTTGGTACATTTTTGCTAAAACAAAAAACTTCCATAAGTGCAACGATTTTTTAAATACATGCATACAATGCTACAAAATGTTTCTGTATAGGTTACACAGAATGTTTTCTTTTTCCTTGGTTCACAAAGTGAGCCATGACCACCAGAGCAGTATGCGGCAGCTCTGCTAAACTCAGTACCAAAGGGAGTTCACCCCAAAATTTTAATTCAGTCATCATTTACTCACCCCCACATTTACTCACTCTTAATGACATATAAATAATGAGTAAAGTTTCATTTTTGGGTGGACTATCCCTTTAAATAGAAGAGATTTAAGTGGTACTTTGCATAAGTCTCAGATCAGTTCAGCTTGAGGTGAATCTCAGCGGTACTTTAGGTTTTACGAAATAAGTTTGAGCTTTTTTTCTCTTCAGTAATTGAAAGACTTTGCTGTTCTGCGAGGGGCTCTCAGCATCAGCCTACAGCAGGATTTAATTTGTTCTTACTGCCCCTAGTGGAGAACAACCGATCTCATGTGCTCAGTGCAAAAAGAAGACTTTTTCAACATCCATTCAGAAGAAGATTAAAGTGGGGAGTTCAAGTAAAATTAATCAACCTCTAGATTTGCTAGAATCTCACTCTTAGTTTGGCCTGTGAGTGCTGGGAATTCACTTATGAGCTAAGATTCATACTTGACTAATACTCATGAAGACATTTTTATGGACTGAGTCATTTTAAAAGACAAAAAAAAGAATTCACATACAATAAAAAAAGTTATCGTAACAGGGTGATAACCATCTCATGATGATATGCTTCTCTCATCCCTCTAGATTGTTGAACGCAAACTCAGTTTTCATTTGTTTTCACTTCCTCCCCTTGCCTTCTACCGTGCACCAAAACGGATGACTTAAAAGAGGCAATTAACAGATATCACAAACAACTCATTTAGCAGACGGCAGCACAGATGAATCAAAGGCTAAACAAACCCCTACGGGCATTAAAGGCAAAAACAACAAAAATAAAAAACCTGTTGCTGTGACATTTTGTTCCTCTCACCTCAACGCGCACCAGTCACAATGGACTGCTTTGCGGAGGTTCTGTGCTCGGATCACCATGGCGATGGCTCTCTGCCTCCCAGGCTGCCCCAGGGGGCGATGAGAGCAGGTTGCCATACAAACCCCAACCAGGACCGGGGAGAGGTTGAGACTACAGGGAACGCTGGAACAGGAAAGAAGCTCCTGTAGGACTGGACCGATGCCGTATCGCCAGCCAGCGCTCCCAGAGGTTCAGCGCTCCGCTTTCTCAACATTTTCCATCTCTCTACCAGAAAATAAGTGGCACAAACACGGGCAATTATGGGGCCGAGGGCTGCATTTCATTCATAACCTTTGAAAGAGCAGAAAATAGAACAAACAGTGAGACTCAGAACATCTGTTTGGGGGTAAATCATCTTTAGGTGACAGAGGGAAGCTGAGAAAACGTGACTGTGAAACAGACAAAGGCCAACAGATCTGCTTAACAGATCTGACTATGTTGCGTTTGTTCATTTAGCTGCTGCATATTCACACTGAGCTTTTATCTGCTTTAGACTGATATTCATTATAATATTTAAGCATCGCATGATGAGAATAATATCTGAAGGGTCTACAAATAGATCAGCGAGACGTCCAAACCTGGAGCATTCAAAACAAGACAGGCAGATGATGAACTAAACTCACCAGTAAGCTAAACACAGCTTTGTCCATGCAATCATTTAATCCTCTCAGAACTGTAATAAATACCTGACAGCAAACAAGTACACACTGCAAACATAAGTACTGGTTTAATACTGTAGAGTGCAGTATTAACAAATGTGTGCAAAAACTGCTCTTACGCACAATAAAAAATAAATTCAACATGATCCAAATGATTTTTAATCTAAAGGTGCATATTTGTGGTTTGGAACGTGTTTTATTTATTTTATTTTATTTTATTTTTGTTTGTTTTGTTGTTTTTTTTCAGTAAGGAGTAACCCTTATATGTTTGATTATATTAGTCAGAAATGACTTTTTTTATAAAGTTGTGATATTTTCCCTCAGAACAGTTTATAAGAGGGTTTTTTTTACATTCATGAAGCTATTTTTTAAAACCAAATAAAAACACTGTAAGTGCCATCCTTTAATGTAAAATGTCTTAATTTAATTAATTACATTAGAATAATGTAATAACTATAATAATAATAATAACTAGCATACCTAGCTAGAATATATACATCTTTTAAAAATATAGTAGCAATATTTTCCCACCGAAAGAGGTTTTTAGTTTTATTTATATTCATGGTCATTTTTTCTAACTAACAAAAACACTGTATGTGCCATACTTTAATGTAAAATGCCTTAATTTAATCAATTACATTAGAATAATTATCTACAGTAATAACTAGAATTAAAAAACACATTTTCTCCTCATATATTTCTGACCCCGACTGCAATATTATCAAACTCAATTCAATGAAATTTTATTTAAAATAAAATTTGACAAAGAATTCTGTTGCACCTACAGTTTAAAAACATTATTTAACCTAATGTAGTCAGGTTGATTAAGTGTATTTAACATTTGATAATATAATGTAATATAATATGATATAATATAATATAATACAATATAATAATATTTTATATAATATCTTTTTTATAAATATTTTTTATTACGAGTTAATTTAAAGGTTCACAGCTAAAGCCCAAGTAACCAGACAAAACATTTTTAGAGTGAAGAAAGCATCAGTTCATACACTTCTAGCATCTAGGAGGGCTCTGTAAGTGCTGCTGGGGGTACGGCTCATTCTGTGTCCCAGTGCAACCAGCAGGGAGGGGTGTACATGTGCCTTTGTCCCCAGTAACCTTGGCCAGTGTTAGGATTACCTTGCATTTACACTCACTGCTCCTTCTTTCCTTAAGACTTATTAAGAATGATAATGAGCTCGGAAAGGGGCAGTATGTCCCTTTCTCTGTCTTGTTAGCTCTCTCTCTCTCTCTCTCTCTCTCTCTCTCTCTCACACTCACCACCCACCCCTCAACCGTTTCTCTCGCTCGCCTCCTCCTGCATTGAAAGGACCCAGGACAAATTACCAAAAAGGCCATTTTCATCTATGAAGTGAAGGCTTAAATCGATACTTATTCCATGGCTTCAAAATCAAGCCTATATTACTGTTGTCAGTGTGATTTGTTTATTTTTGCTCAAGTATATGCATGCTCTTTCTGTCAAGGGGAAATGCTCAGGATGCAATTCACCTTGAACCTCAATTATATTAGATTTCCCTACTGGTTGATCAAGCATGCAAAGAGGACATTTCCAGTGCACTAAAACAAAAATAATAATGACTATTAAACAAACATGTGGCCTACGCACGCCTGCGTGTTGAGAACGGAAATTTTTACAAGGATCACAATAGTGTGAATACAGATACCAAATCATTACAGCGAGCAATTTACAAAGTGGTGGTGTAAAAAAGCAATTGCATTACATCTCGAGAGCTGTCAAGCATAGCGCAGAATCATGAATGTGCATTTTAACACAAGGGTTACAGGTTCAAAGCCAAGGTCAGAGAGACATAGAAAACAGGTCTTAGGTAGCACCAGCTCCTTGACACTTGCAGTAAATCAGCAAAACCTCAAATATATCTTTGATTTTGACTGAAGCAAGTTAAAGGAATAGTTTAAATAAAAAAATGTACTCACCCTCAGGCCATCCAAGACGTAGATGAGCTTGTTTCTTCATCTGAACAGATTTGGGGAAATTTAGCATTACATCACTTGCTCACCAATGGATCCTGTGCAGTGAATGGGTGCCGTCAGAATGAGAGTCCAAACAGCTGATAAAAACATCACAAAAATCCACACAAAAAAAAATATCACCCAACTTCAGTCCATCAATTAAGGTCTAGTGATATGAAAATGTGCGTGTTTGTAAGAAACAAATCCATCAAGACATTTTCATTTCAAACCTAAAATACAAGTCCTTTATCCATAATATTGCTTTCAACAGTGAAAAAGTTGTTTCGTCTAAATCAGGAGAAAAATATACACAGATCAAGTACTTTTTTCAAGCAAAATCTGTCCAAAACCATTCACAAATGCGCTGGTATATTTAGATGTGAAAGAGCAACAGGGGAAGGAATTTCTCACTGGAGGAAATGTTATTATGGATTATGGACTCGTATTTTGGCCAGAAGTTATGTTTAAAGTTAAACATCTTAATGATGAATTTATTACAAATATGCAGCTTTTCACTTCACAATACGTTAAGTGATAGACTGGATTCATGCGGATTACATGTGGATTATTGTGATGTTTTTATCAGCTGTTTGGACTCTCATTCTGACGGCACCCATTCACTGCAGAGGATCTAAATTTCTCTGCTAATTTACATCTGCTCTGACAAAGAAACAAACTCATCTACATCTTGGATGGCCTAAGGGTGAGTAAATTTTCATTTCTGGGTGAACTATTCCTTTGAAGACATCACAAAAACTACACTAAAATGCTCTCTCTGCTACTTACATGCATAATGTACAATCACCATTTACAGCATACACTCCAGCACAACTTATCAGCGGTCAAAAGTTAAAGTACAAACAGCAGAGACGGAGATGGAGATGAAGAAGTGAGGAAGAGAATATTCAAGGCAGATGGACCCTGAGACTGATCAACACCTGTAAAACTGCTCTGACAGTCGGAGCTGGAAGGCTGTCCAGATGGAAGCACGTCTCCGGGCACGAGCCAAATGCCACCACATTCCACAGACACATTGTAGATCAACACTGTGGGACAGGGCCCCAAGCAAAGCTTGTCCCTGACAATTTCCACATTAATAACCAATTACAAGCAACCTGTGAAGATTTTGAATATATTCAGTGCTTTTCAAAAAGCTTTAATAATTTGACTTCTTAAACTTATTATAATACACTGAATTCATTCGTTATTGTAATCATCAGACACAGAGCCTTGTCATTTGAATGAGACCCAGACGCACAAAAAAGGCTGTCCTCACACATTAATTACTTATTAAATATGTATAATTTTTCATAACGATACCAAAACCATAATGTATGACACGCAAACACAGACAGTGGGCACACATCACACACGAAACGCTCAGGGCACAAAAACACTTACATTCTAAACATCAAGGTTTCTGTTTACCTTCTCTTGGATATCACAGGCATTTTAAACACGAGATGCTTCCCCTCAACTGATTGGCTTACTGGAGACAGGGAGGGAGAAAGAAAAGAGAGTAATTAATTACTTATGTGAACCATTGCATGAGAAAGACAATAAACCTGCCTGGTCGCCATGGATATGACATATTTGCTCAGAAAACAACACAATAATTAGCAAAGCAGAAAGATCCAGCGAGAATATGCGAACTCTGGGGTTTAAAGTGGCAGTGATCTTTTTACACGCTATTGCTTTCAGACACAACACAGCAAATAGAGCACAAACAAACATAATAGAAATAGAAAAACACCTTACAAACTAATGCCACTAAAAGAATAAATAAAAAAAAGTTAGACAGCACAAGCTGTAGTAAATACTTATTAATTATTACAGTCAATAAATCCAAAAGGAAAAAAGAAAATGCTATGATATCATTTTAAAATACTGTATAATTATATAGTTATAGTGTGTTTCTTAAATAACAGTCTTCATGAAACTGTAAAAAGCAGAGTAATACTAATTATGTACTTAATGCACAATTATTTTGTGGATATATTGGTATTGTCATTGCTATAGAAATTTAAGCATTATGTGCAACATGAACAGTGTAATGTAAGGTTTTGCCCTATGTCAGAGATAAACTGAATGAACAATCAAAGCAGAAAACAAGTGACTACCTTGCTGTTGTCTTGTAATGACCTAGTCGATTCATAAGATGCTCAGAATAAAAATAATATCTAACCATTCATTTATGACTGAGAGCATGGAACTATTATAATCACTTATTATTATTCTGCAAAATTTACATTAAATGTTAAATATAAAAAAAATCAAGATTTGGGCTAATTGTAAAAAAAAAAAATTACAGTGATGTGACAAGCATCATGTCCTTCTGTGATGAAACTACAACCAATTAAGATTTAATCCCCTCAGGAAACCAAAACAAAACTGCTGCGGGGTCTAAAAGGTGTTATTGTTATAAATATTAATAATAAATATTTAAAAATAAACGTTTCAACTAATTGTTCAAAAGTTTCATTAACAGAAACAAAAAAAAAGTTTTAAGAGTGAGCTAAATACAAAAATTGCGTTTGCGTGTGCAGGTAACCATAGCAACAGTAATATAAACAAAACAAAATGGACTATAAACCCTGTCATAAAGTACTGGTAGCCTATTATTTATTGCTTTATTATATATTTACATAACACAAACATATCACAAAAAAATGAGGTGCCACAAAAAACTAAATTCCTATATAAGTCAGTTGAAGCCATTATTAAATATTCAGCTATTATATATTATATATGTATACATACAGTATTATTACACACACACTCTCTGTCTCACACACACACTCCGTACATACTTCACTAGCCTAGTGCTTTCACTTTGTACTCTCGTGGCTTACACCTGTTAGTGCCCGATCACGTTATGGGTATTTAAAGCTTTCATAAAAGCTCCAAAGTCAAACTCTCTTTCATTTTACACTGATATTTACATTACCTTGAATGACATCAAAGGGGAAAAAAGCACAACGGCTTGTACTGTATCCATATACAGTATGTGTCAAAGACACGAGAGATACAGGCGTCACATATCGGCGTTTTAAGCATTAATAACTGTATACCGAGCGGGCAGATAAGGACAAGCAAGCCACGGGTTATCGGAAGCGATCAAAAAAAGTTGTGAACTACTTTTAGACACGTAGAAAACAGCGCACGAGTTGCCTGAACCGGTCCGCATCTGTCCCGCATGTAATAGGTGATTGTAGGTGCGCAGACTTTCAGTTCTCACGTTCTGCACTCACTGACGCGTTCTATTCAAAACATGAGCTTTATATTAGAAACGCAAGCGCTGGATTAAACACAAGCGATCTGTTGCATCGTAAACACCTGGTCGTATTAAACTCACTGGAGTCATAAACAAATAGTTAGAACTGACTAGTGAGATCTGTAGCTCATCCAAAAACAACAGTCTTACCTGTAACGTTACTTCCTGGCTTTTCCGCGACTTTCCAACTTAGAACAAATGTTGTGTATAAGGTGGATGACAAGGGAGCATGCGTGATCAAAGTTGCCTCATTTTTTCATTTTTTTTTTTTTTTTCTAGTGTTGTTATTATTGGATTTTCCTATTTCTAACACAGGGCGGGTCGCTCGGAAGATCTGCCCTGGAAAGCCGCTTCAGAGTGGGAAGAGGAATCCTTAATTGAATATCTCAGTTAGCACAGTAAGTGAGCTGGAAAACACGGAACGGATTCTGCATATCCGCCCTGTCAGGTTAATTGTACTGTGGTATTGATTTGAGCTGCACTGCAGTGAATGATATGGGACATTTTATTCTGTTCATTCATATGACATTGTTGGGGTGTTTTGTGGTCACCTTCTGGATTCACAATCCTGATGACACTTGCTTAAAATTTCTTCTGTCTTAAAAATAAGCTTTCCTCTGTTGTACTTATTTAGGCCTAAGCCATTTCAATGCATGCAATATAACTGTTTTAGACAAGCAACTAAAATCAAGTGGAATTTTCGCTGATTAAAGCATTTTTTTTAGTAAGATATATATATTTTTAACATATGGAGACATTTTACAAAATATGAAAATTACCTTTATTATCATTTATCATTTTTATCAAAGCTATTTTTTGCATAATAGAGAATCATGAAGGTCATAAAACAAAATAAACTCAAGGGACAAAAAGAGCTGTGATAATGTATTTCAAACCTGAACTTCGCCTTATCTAAATTCTGCACTCTTGTGAATTATTGACAAACAGATTATTGCTAATTAGCAGTTTTGTGATGTGCCCTGCTCGACATAAAAAAAGAATAAGGGGTAATCAATACTATAGTCAACTAGCAAGGTAATGCTCTGAGATCTTGCAAAACCAACTTTTACAAACATTTTGCAACTGAATAAACATCAATAATATATGTGATGTAAAAATACTTTCAATCCTTTTATTTCAAAATTTCATGTTTAATTCATTATACTTTATTACAGTTTATTTATATATATATATATATATATAGCATTAACATTGCATCCTTGAAATAATTGTGAGTTTTAAGAAATAAATATCAGCATAATAATAAAATAATACCAATTATTTTATCGACATTTCCCAGCATTGTTTAGAGGTGGCTTTACTTTAAATCATTTTAAAATGACAATATAAGGATAACCTTTCACGTTTTTAGCTATTAAAGTGGAATAAAATTATATTTCATATCTGCCGCTTGATAAATATTGAAAGACATGTTCATAGTTCAAATCCCCATCCTATTATTGCCTGTGGGATACTGTTACAAACGGTACATATTTAATGATGAAATAGCCCCACAAGCCCACAAT
>JAFVLL020042687.1:0-79399 GCA_021397915.2 Tor tambroides | reverse complement strand
GGTTTTTTTATACTCGACCTCCTTCTCTCTCCCTCTCTCATGTGTGTGTATGAGTATGTTCAGAATATGACTCAGCATGTCTCTTTATGGTCAGTAAATCATGTCTGTCTGTTCAGAGTAAGTGGGTTATATCAGACTGTAGTACTCCAGTGAGGAATCATTCCCATTACACACACATACTCTATTAACCCACATACCTGCAACGCACAAATCCACTTATGGACTCAGAGGGCTAAACAGCAAATCATAATGAAATCTTAAAGCTTGCCTTAAAATTTTATTTGTTTAAGTTTGAGCAGTGTTGATTCGCGTCAGAGTGTACACAGCTGTTTTGTACTATATTTATTTTTGATTAAGTACATAAATCATGTAGGTTGCTTGAGTTAAGGTACAGTTATCATGTTATTCCAGTATAAAGTTCAGTCTGAGCCAAGAACATTTGCTGACTTGAGTTTCATTCTGACCGGATCAATGAATCAGTGAGTCATTACCTGCTGCACTCATAATGGTCAAATGAATCATTCAATGTGATTTGTGAATCAATCTGCTAATTTAAATCGGACAACATAGAGTGCTTTATTTTAAGGAGGAACATGTTTTGTGGAACATAATAGTGAAGTAAATTTGACCAAAATGAAAATAATCTCAATAGAATAGTTTCATCCATATATAAACGTTTGCTGAAATCGTACTCCCGCTTAGGCCATCCCAGATGAGTTTGTTTCTTAATCAGATCAGATTTGGAGAAATTTAGCATTACATTACTTGCTCACCAACAGATTCTCTGCAAGATGTTAATTGATGGTCTGGACTTGTGTGGAATACTTGTGGATTATTATTGTAATGTTGTTATCAACTGTTTGGACTCTCATTCTGACGGCACCCATTCACTGCAGAGGATCCATTGGTGAGCAAGTGATGTAATGCAAAATTTCTTCAAATCTGAACTATTCCTTTCAGTACTGATACTTAAAATATGTATCATGTAAAAATACTTAGTGGTTTTTATGCTGTTGTGAGTGGTTAGCAGTGCTACAGTATGTGTTCACAAAGCTGTTTTGCTATTGTTTTCTCTCTAGATATTGTCTTGCAGGACGACTTATGAACTAAATTAAGGTTAGGAGTTTGGTCATGTCACTAACCCCAAGTATGAGTAATAGTGATGATACGCCGAGTAAGCACCATAAATAATGTATATTACTAACAGAGTGGTAGTCTAGTGCGAATATCTTATTAAAAAGTATCTGAAATGTAAAGATTGGTATATTTATAATTTCTGGTAAGGCGTGGAGTAAACAGACTGCAGAGAGAAACTACAAAGTGAGCGGATTGTGGATTCCCTCAGAATGCTTTTTTTTTGTAATATATCAGTATTTTTGTCCTCCTAAAAGTCATACAAACCCCAATGGCCTTGATAAAAAGTGTTCGAAGAGTTGAAGGAGCTCTACTTCTGAGAGAAAGATGAGGGGAGCACATTTTGATGGATAACTCCAATATGCACTAAACATCCAGGGATCAAATGTGCAGATGAAAACTCCAGCAAAAAGATAAAGAAATGTCTCGGCTTGCCCTATAGGGGAGAGTAAAAACAGAGGGTCAGATTTGTTCATTTGTGTGCGCTTTTGTAGCTTAAGAGAGGGAGAAAAACAAGCGAGCTAGAGAAAAGGCAGCGGATTAGACACACACACGCACTCACACTGTGTGTGATTATAAATCAAGTGTGTGTCAGGCTGCTCTCTATGATTCTGATGCAGCAGCAGAAATGCGGCTCCCGCTGCTCCTCTCTGATGGGAAGTTTGCTTCAAGTGATCTGGAATGTTGGGGAGAATTAACATTGAAATGATTCTGCTGACAGTTTCACACTATCTGCTGCACATTCCCTCACAAACAGGCTGTGTGAATCCTAATGACATGCCAAGCAAACCTCCCAAATACCCTCTGGATATGGTTTGAAGTCATATGAATGCATAAGAACGAGGAGCTCACCATGAACTCGCATTAGATGGCCACATATAGCGATGTGCATGTGTTTGTGCGCTCACCGAATCACAGCAGGCAGAGAAAAAACCTATAGGCATAAGCAAAAACAAATACACATAGGAAGCATTCAACAACGAATTTCACTTCAAGAAATGGAAAAAGTCTAAGTCCATTGTGTATTGAATACTTTCTCTACAGGTACGTTGAATAATTTTACATACTGAGCACAGCAATATGCAATTATGGGAATAATGTATCTATAATTAACTGAAATGTACACACTGCCATTCAAAATTTTAGATTGGTAAGACATATTTAATGTTTTTAAAATAAGTCTCTTCTGCTCAGGCTGCATTTATTAGATCCAAAATACAGCAAAAACAATAATATTGTATATATACAGTATGTGTATATATACAGTGCCCTCCATAAGTATTGGAACAGTAAAGACAAAATTGCTCTGTTGGCTGTGGAGTCAAGACATTTGCAAATATGATTAAAAGATGAATATGAGACAAAACTACAGAATGACACATTTTATTATTATCCGTTTCAACACATACATGTTTTACCAAATAAAAAGAACAGCACTTTTAGAGTTCATACCACTCATTGATGTGAGCATAAGTATTGGGACAGTTGAACATAAGGCAGATATAAAAGATTAAAAGCTATTATTTAGTTGCAGATCCCTTGCGCACAATCACAGCAGTGAGTCTGTGACCCATAGACATCACCAGACTCTTGGTCTCAGCCTTTGAAATACTTTTCCCAGCCTTTAATGCAGCCAGTTCCAATTGTTGCTTGTTTTGGGGAGTTTCTGCCTTTACTCTCCTCTTCAGCTGGTGAAATTCATGTTCAATCGGATTAAAATCTGGAGATTGATTTGGGCAATCTAAGACTTTCCATTTCTTTGCCCTGATAAACTCCTTGACTGAACTGGCAGGGTGTTTTGGGTCATTGTCCTGATGCAATGCTTTCTGATGAGTCTGGTGGCATTTTCTTGAATATTGGTAGCCAAGACGGTTTTGTACCCTTCCAAATTCATTCTGCTACTGTTATCATACTTTAAGTCATCAGTAAAGTTCCAGAGACCTGTTCCAGAGACAGTCATGCATGCCCATGCCATGACACCACCTCCACCATGCTTTACAGATGAGGCTGTACGCTTGGGATCATTGCAGTTACCTTTTTCTCCACACTTTTGTTTTCCCATCACTTAGATAAAGGTTAATGTTTGTCTCATCTGTCCATAAAACTCTGTTCCAAAACTCTACTGGCTTTTGCGAACTCTAATCTTGCCTTTCTATTTTTGGTGCTGGTCAGAGGTTTGCATCTTGCTGTAGCCTCTGTAATTCTGTGTCAAAGTCTCCCACGGACAGTAGATCGTCAGAGCATCACCCCAGCTTTCTGGAGGTTGTTGGTGAGTTTACAGACATGTATTTTAGGGTTCTTTTCCACAGCTTTTATGATTTGCCTGTCATCAACTGCTGTTGTTTTTCTCAGCCAATCAGGTCATTGTTGGTTGCTGATGTTGCCGGTGGTTTCCAAACTCCATTTTTTCTCCATGCACTTTGATTTTAATCGACTTCCTCTTTTCTCTTAGCATCCAAATCGCTTGCTTTTCTCTCAAAGTCAGCTCCCTCATCTTCATCCTGGTTTGTGTGTGTCATCATCGAATGCAAGATTCAGAATGCAGAAGTAATGGATATAAATGATACAACACATTCCCTGCTTTTAATATCTGAAGAATTAATGCAACAGGACACAGCTGATCACTTAGAAAGGCCTGTGAGGCAACTGTTCCAATACTTATGCTCACATCAGATAGAGACATGAAACTCTAAAAGTGCTGAACTTCTTAGCTGGTAAAACATCTATGTGTTGAATCACCCAATAATAAAATGTGACATTCTGTAATTTTGTCTCATATTCATCTTTTAATCATATTTGTAAATGTCTTGACTCCACAGCCAACAGAGCAATTTTGTCTTTACTGTTCCAATACATATATATATATATTAATGCTGTCAAACAATTAATCTTGATTTATCACATCCAAAATAAAAGTTTTTGTTTACATAATATATGTGTGTGTACTGTGTATATTTATTATGTATATATAAATACACACACATACAGTATATATTTTGAAAATATTTACATGTATGTAAATATTTATATTAATATAGTTTATATTATATTTAAATCTATTTAATATATAAACATAACATATTTTTCTGAAATATATACATGCATGTGTGTGTGTGTGTGTGTGTGTGTGTGTATTTATATATACATAATAAATATACACAGCATACACACGTTATGTAAGCAAAAACTTTTATTTTGGATGCGATTAATCGTTTGACAGCACTAAAATATATATATATATATATATATATATATATATATATATATATGTGTGTGTGTGTGTGTGTGTGTGTGTGTTTTCTCCCTGCTAGTTGCCAAGGCAATATTTACTCATAACATATTTTCATTAAGTTTTAGTACTTGGTGTACTGAAATAACTACAATTTAAACTTAAATAAAAATGTAATAAAAATCTATAGACATATTTTTTTTTAAATCTATATATACATATTTTAAAAAATAACAAAAATGATTATTAAAATAAAAACTATAACATTATCTCGATACTAAAATAATACTGCGACTAATTTAAAATAATAGTAGATACTGTAGTAACTTTGCAATATTTAGTAAATAGTGAGATAGTGTTCCATTCTGAACATATGCTTGATACATATATTTATGTTTTATGTCTCTCTTATGTTTATTAGGGATGGTGACACTCTTGGCTGCAACTGCATTGTGTTAAAGCCTAATATTATATTTTGAGAATGAATGTGCCTAAATGCATATACTGGCCAATTTAATGGTTGAAGGACATCGTTTTATAAATGCATCAGTTAGTTTTACCTATAGTTTGACATCATAAACACTTTTATGTTCTTTTCTTTTTTATTTGAACTCTGTTTTTCTCACTTTTAATTTCCCCAGATCTATATGTTCCTTTCCCCTCTAAAGGTTTTACAATCGCTGATCAGGGAAAGTGTTTAGGTGGGTCAGCTTCTGTTGATTTTTGCTGATTCAACATCTGTGGTTCACAGCCGCTTTGCTTTGGGAGTTCAATTTCCCTCCTTCTTCTTCCCTTCTTTAATGTAAGGCCAGTTGTTAATTGAGAATGAAGCACCACTTTACACTACGGTGTAATTACGCCTGTTTGGAAGAGAAACAGATCAGGCATGTTGCTTATTAGCTAACCTGAGAAAATTAGACCACACCAATTAATGAGCAACAAAACAGACTGGGTTGCGCTACAGATATTGCATTATTCCCAGCTGTGTGATAATATGAACCAATGTATAAGCGTCTTCTGTTTTTGAAACATATGGATAGTATTATGAGAGCATATGTGCCTACAATTTGCTTTAAATAAAAACTGATAGGTTCACTGATACGTTTTCATGGCCCTGTCATGTATGTATACTGATGAGTTATATGATATTTAGTATATGATAGTTATATGTATATGATGTTTCTTTCTATTATAATATAATTTGTATTATTTTATTATTTTTATATTTTTGCATTGATTTTGGTTATTATTTATTTTATTTTATTTTAATTGTTTTCACCAATCAGAAATTTCAAACAAACCATGTTTTTGTGAATATTTTTTAAATATAAAAATATTTATAACATTTATTGTTTTACATAAATAAAAAAATAGTGAGCTAGTTTTATTCATTATTATTATTACTACTAGTTTTTATAATTATTTATTATTAAACTATTATTTTTTAATTATTCATTTATTTTAATATTTGATTTTATTTATTTTTATTTTTTAACATGTTTACTTGTTTACCATGTTTTTTTGGAATATTTTATACATTTTATTATAAAATGTATTTTTTCATTAAAAAATAGTTAGTCCAGTGTGTGTTGAATATATAGCATAGTAACATATAATATCGCTTTTATTTTATTATTATATTATTTTATTGTTATTATTATGCTATTTTTTTTTTTCAATTGTTTTCATTAATCAGAATGAGCCATGATTTTTGGGAATAATTTTATAAATATAAAAAATTTTATAAAAAATTGGCACCAAGAAGTGCCTTGGATTCGTTTTTCTATAGATATATTTTTGAACCCAACCAAAGAGCACCTTCTGGGATCACTAAACGGAGGTCCTTTCAGCAAGTAGCGCTCCAAGATATTTTCCTTGAATAAAAATTGGTTAGTTAATTAGAAAGCAAGTTAGTTAGGTAGATTTCTATTATTTCAATGCTGTTTTGTGGAAGAATATTCATTTACAAAATATAGAGTGAAATTGCCACTACATAAGAGGAATTTGAACTAAAATTCTTAGAATAATCGAATTTAGATAATTTAACTCAAGAATTATCTCTTTTTAACCTAAAACATTAGTGTCGTAAACTTTGCTGTTTTATTTCCGACAGTGTAAAGTGTCTTCGTGCTCTGCGGAGCCCGTTTTGATTGCGCAAATGGTTCTCATATTTCTGAGAAGCAGAGAGGTGGACACATTATGATTAGGTGCCGTGATGATGGGCCCTTCAGGCCGGCAGAGGGGAAAGATCTCTCTGCTTGGCTAAACAGCAGATTTATGAAGCGTCCTTTCAGAGAGCCCTGTGCAGGTGAACAGAGGCCGTTACAGTGCAGCTCCTCCATTAGACGGCCATTAGAGCCTGTCTCACACCTAATGAAGTGCAGTAGGCTGCTATCATACAGATTCAGCACTTTGTGTTAAACAGCCACAATGGAGCGGATACTACTGACATTGACTTAGTTTGTTTAAAGTTGCACTTATCTTGTATCTTAAGAAGATAAGCTTAAAGATCTATTGCTGTTGCATTAGTGCGATACAATAATACTAACGTCCAATACTTATACTGATAGCATGGTATCCATGGCATACAGGATACCGTATTGTGGAGCTCATCATGCTTCAGAAAAAGGAAAGTTGAAGGAAAAAGAACAATTTTACTACTAATATAGACATGCACGCAGTTTTAAAATTTAATTTAAGTTCAGGAAGATTAAAAAAAAAATATATTTAATGTAATCACCTGCAGGTGGATATGAGATTAGATGATGTTCCTCATAATAAATCAGAGGGGCAGAACAGTATATGAGAACATCTCAACCTGCTGCCTGCAGTATGTGTGATTTAGTGTTGTGGAGAGGCTGTAGGCTGTGCTTTCTACTGCAGGAGATGATGACGCATCTTTTTTATGTGAATGTGCCAAAGTGGAAATGGACACTGCAAAGCCAAAAAATAAATGTCATATTTTTTATATCTGTTATGCATAAAATGTAATTTGCAATCAAATCCTTCTGGGGGGAAAATACTTCTGATGAACTGGTGATTAATTTGCATCTTAAAAATAAGTGTAATCTTAGTTAATTATTTATTTCAGAAAATTAAGAGAGATCAAGCTTGCTTAAACATTTGATAAGCATTAATAGCATATTGAATTATTGATTTATGTTATTATGGTTGATTGATTACGGCGATTATTATAATCCCAAAAGTAACTGTTACACAACAGTTTTTATTATTAATTAACATTTTAAATACAAATTTAAAGTTTAAGTTTGGAAAAAAGCGTTTTTATACTTCACATATACTTCATATATATTTAGTAAGGATGCATTAAATTGATCAAAAATAAATGTGTCTGTAATCTTGATAGATAGATAGATAGATAGATAGATAGATAGATAGATAGATAGATAGATAGATAGATAGATAGATAGATAGATAGATAGATAGATAGATAGATAGATAGATAGATAGATAGATAGATAGATAGATAGATAGATAGATAGATAGATAGATTCAGTAATCTCAGTAAATAGATTTATATTTTAAATAAATACTGTTCTTTTGAACTTTCTAATTATCAAAGGATTTTGGGGCAAAAATTAACATGGATTCCATAAAAATATTATTATTACTAAAGACTAGACTGGAGTACTGGCTGCTAGAAAAAAAATAGCTTTGCTATTACAGGAATAAATAACATTATAAAAATATTTACAGTATTTGTATTAAATAAATACAGTCTCTCGAGAGCACAAGAGACTTTTTTATTTTTTATATAATAATAAATGATAATTTTGCCAACACCATAATTCTGAATGGTAGTGTATAAGTTTGGACACACTTGGACAGAACTAGTTTCTCATGTTTCTAAAAACTTTTCAATAAAAGGCTTTCCATAGTATACATTAAAAACTTTTAATAAAGCTTTTATTACTTTTTATTACTAGTATTGCTTTTTGCTTTCGTTTCAATTGTTATCTTGATGGACATCGTTCTGCTCGTTTTGCAAGGCCTAATGAGTGTTTTTCTCATTTCATTAGTCAGCTCAAGCTGAGTTTTCTAACTACATGGAAAAAACTAAGTGTGCTTCCAGCTCTTGTCTCTGAAGTGCTCTGCAGTTTTCAGTGTGTAGATTGTGAGCTCCCAGAGGACATGGAGATAAACTGAGTCCAATTTTGGGTTTCTCTTAGAAAGTATCTGTGCCAGCTTGTCCAGCTTCTTTGTTTCTTTACTCACAAAGCAGATCCATTACTGCAATATTGTTTATCCAGTCGAGCTCTTGCCACACTGCAGATGCCCAGGCAGAGCTACATTCCACTCCCAGACACTTAAATCAGCTTATAAACAACTCGAGAGTTATGAGGACTTTTAGGATGTTCTCTAAATGCTATAAAATAAAGCAAGAAATCAATTTTTCGACCACAAATTCAACAACTGGCCCGTTCTGCTGCTTCATGCTCCACATGGAAATTAGGCAACTTCTCTACTCCGCTTCTCACCCGGGCTGTAGTTATTTCATGCTGTAACTTCCTCCTCGGTCCACCTGCATCTGTCATATTTCACCTCAAGCACATCCAAACACTGCTGCTCGACTTTTTTTGACCTCTTGAATTCCCTCATGATGCATTTCGACTTGGGTCTACAGTGGCTGCCAATAAAACTGAATAAAATTCAAGACACACTCATTCTTGGCATACAGTGCTGGAGTTCCACTGCCCTCATCAAACCACACTCACCCTGCCAGGCTGCAACGATCGGTCACTACCAGTTGCCAAGCTCCTTGTTTCTCTACATGACGTTTTCCCTCTTGTCCAGATCCAGATTTTCCATCCTTTTTTATTATCCTCATTATTTCAACCACATTGTATTAATAAAGCATTCAGTTTTGCTTTCATTTCAAGTGTTACTTATAAGTGGACAAATATTTCAGCTAATAACAGAAGCTGCGGTTATTGCACTACACTAAAAGTATAAGAGGCATCGTTTTTCACCATGCAGCTGTACTGTTATGTGCTTGGCACTATAGATAGATAAAACACAAACAAACAAACATCACATCTTAATTGATAACTAACAGATGAAGCCATGGATGATTGAATGGTTTTAAAAAACTAGTCCCTAAATCAGTGTGTAGTTTCATCAGACCGCCAGCAGATGGCAGCAGAAGTTAAGTCGTGACTCTTCATTCTCTCAGAAGTGACAGACAGGAGTCGCGTCTGTCAGTAAGAACAATGGTTTAAGAGTTTCAAAGCTCTAAATGACTACATTAAAATAAACTCACACACATTTTTTTATTTATTTATTTTTTTTACTTGGAGCTATGCCTCTTTATATATTTACTTGGATATGAGATATGGGTCAGGGAGATGTTAAGATTTTAATAAGGAAAAAATGAATAAAGGGAAAGATATTTTGAGAGGGAAAAATGTTGATTTAAATTATTTTCCTTTTTTATTATTTTATTTTATTTTATTTTTTATTTTTATTTTTTTTTTGGAAAAATAAACATAACATCAGTGAAGCAATTTGATCTTAAAATATTATTTAAAACCTTTATCTGACAAATTTCAACATGTTGGGGGCCATTTTTTAGTTACGAACATGCAAACCAGATATATGTCAGATATTTTTACCTTTTATGAAAAGCAATATATAGTTCAAATACATTCAAGCATCAAAAATGACATATACCTGACATTTTATTTATTTATTTTTTAAATAATGATTTGTGTGTATTTAAAGTATAATGAAATATACGAAATAAAGTGTTTTTTTGTTGTTGTTTTTGTTTTTTTAAATAAATTCAGGTTTATTGGGACATTTGATTTCCTTGTCATCTCAATGGCAAAACCGTATCTCAATGCCATTTGGGACTTGTTGGGCCAGTATAGGTTCATCATTATTTTACACTAACAATGACTTCTGGTCTGGAGATGAATTATTATGATCTGCTATATAATGCAGAATTATCTTTTTGTGAATATAAATTTGTCAGATTCAAAAGACGTGTTAGTGTTTCAACTCTATTAATCAATGACTGGCACCATCTAAACATTCTAATAATTGGGGATATTAGAGCATGAGTGTAAAATGTAAATATTTGTATTTATTGATTATTAATAATTGAAAGAAACCAAGATGTCAAACACCTGTGTTTAAAGCAGGGGTGTAGTCCATCATTTCAGAAGGGAGGTGGACAGAATGTCAAGTGTAATGCTATTCTATTCTATTCTATTCTATGATCCTTGGTTCAGGAAAAAAATAAAGACACACATTGCCCCATGAAAACCTTTTATGTGAACACATTTGACCAATGAAAAAGTGAGGGGGATGAATGTGTATATACAGTACGTCCCCTGTTTATTCTATGCCCAAATTTGCTGGAAATGCCTTTTTCCATTGGCTTTTTTTTTCCATTACAAATTATGTTATCATATGGTATAGAAAACTGACGTTAAAGCTGGATTTAAAATGTACTTGAAATTTGCTGCAGGATCTGACCTTTCACACAAAGAAATTCACATGATAGTGTCACAATTTTTTTTGTTTAAGATGAGCGACCTAGTAAAAATACAATTGTTCCAAATCCCCAAACCTCCTCCAATACCCAATTCAAATGTTTGAATCATACATTTTTTAAATGTCCACTCAGACCCCTCATGGACCCCACTAAAGTCATCTTTGCGGTTATGGATGTCCAATGCTCTCAACCCAGCATGTATTTTAATGCCATTTTATGCATATTTGCACGTAGATAAATCGGTTTTAATAACAAAAGAATGAATGAGAGACTTGAATTATAAAGGGGGAACCTCATAATCATCGCATGAGCTCTGTGTTACTCAGGCCGATGAGTTCAAACAATGAAAAACATCAGATACGGCGTTATGGATTGATACAAATAGTCGCGCGCGCTGAATTAATGTGTTACTATTTTTAGAACGCCAGTGTTTCCAGGGGAAACCTAATGACGCAATGACGTCAATGCAGGTCAATAGCTGACTGGAGGAACTGAGCGCTTCCGTTAGATTTTGCAGTATCTTCTCAAACATAGAGGGATTTTTGATACATTATACACTTCGACATCATAAAGCTTAAGCGCATAACGTCCAGCAGCGTCACCGCGGCTGTAGTAATGCACGCGCACAAGGAGTGTGAGAGTGGGGCTTTTTCTCCTTCTGCTGGACTGTAATGTGGAGCAATGGTGTCTATAGGAGGAAGACCAGGCAGCTTTTGCTTTTTCTCCACCTGAAAGCTCATGCAGTGACTGATGGGATTCACTGGGTGAGATTTACTCCGTTCTGCTGCCGTCAATGCAGAACATTTTTATTTGTATTTTTTGAGAACAACCAGAAGCGTCTACGATCGGGAAAAAGGTATTTTAATTTTTCGTAAATCATAGTCAGGGCTGATTCTCCAAGGTTCGGAGAATACCAGTTAGTAGTGTAATCCAATATTCACACGCTGTTAAACTCAATGTAATGCATGACAGAATGTGAGTTAGTTGCTCAAACTGGACTGTGAGTGCACGTGATGCGAATGATGAGAACACAGACAGGTATGTATAGTAATATATAAGAATATGATGCCTGTACAATTTTCTTTTGAATATTTCATTTAGCGTGCGTGGATAATGCCATTCAGTGCACATTTAATACATCTACAGCTTTTATTCTTACTGTGTTGAAGTGTAATTATCATCTGACCCTGACGGAACATCCAACAGATGCTTGTGAACGCACGAGACATTTTGTTTGGAAAATTGGGCACTATTGTGGCCAGATCGTGTGCATGGCTTTACATGCGTGTTGGAGGCGTGTAATAGTATTTGCTGCTGTCATTCAGATGTGGGTGCTGGAAAACAGGGCTTTTGCGTTATTTTCCTCGTTCGCTCTCATATGTAGGGCGTTACCGACGGGTTCAGCACCACGGACAGTTCTCTGACACTCCGGCACATACACACACTCCATCAGTCACACACGCTGACACGGAGTGAGTAATTCTCATCATGTAACATCACGTTCCTAGTATATATAAGAATGAAAAGATATTGCTTGTTCATATGCGGACTAAAGGCAAAGTCAAACAGTCAATCACTGCTTCCCAATCATACAAAAATACAGACTTGAGATGGATATTAATATAATTAACTTGTGTAAATCTTGGTGGAATAATGAAATAAATGTGAAATGTAATTTTACACCTTTCAGTGAAGTAAAAGTAGTCCTGTGATATTCTTGCAATGCTGTTCAGTGTCAAAATCAATTTAACACTGATCATCACTTTGTGTTATTTTAGTCACAAAAGAGAATACTGAGACATTTTACCATGTACAAACCCTTTAAAATGAACAACCTGCTTAGCTGCACCCATGCATTTTAAAAGCTGTGCCAAAGTTCATTGCATGTTTTTGGCTCTTGATTGTTGATTTGAATTGAATTACTAGTGAACAAAAAATTTGTTGTAAGTCTGAAAACATAATATTTCATAAAAATTAAATTAAATATTGTGACAAGTTAAATGTGTGTATGCATATTATATTTGTGTATATAATGGATGAAAAAGTACAATGTGCATATGTGCATTGGGACATTTATACTAATGTTCATTTATACTATTGTTCATGTATCACGTGTACTAGTGTAATGTAATGCATATTTGAGTAAAGCCATAACATGATTGTAAAAAAATAAATAAATAAATATATTTAAAAAACTTGTCATAAAAGCAAATGAACAAATAATTTTAATCATCAAATCACAGATTTCTCTGCTACATAACTAATCAGGCCTAGAAGTGTTTCTCAGCAGAACTCTGTTAGTGTACACCACACCTGGGAAATCAGCTAAACAACCTGTTTTAATGTTGTCTTTATTATTATGTATATAAAAATCTACTTTTTAAAGAAAAAATATGTTTCAAAGAGAGACGTTATCTTTGGATGCTCTTTAATCATAGCATAACAAGTGTCCACCATTCACACTCTACTGAAAGGCCATTATACTTTAGTTTGACCGTTGTATGTAATTGATGTATATGAACCTTCCCTTTATTTCACTCTTTATATTTTATCAATACTCAAATGACAGCTGTTCATACAGTATTCTGTTCATACAGATCTACCAGAGTGTTTCAGTGTTGGCTTGTGTAACTTGGATCAGTACATCTGAGACAATATGGAGACTCAGTTTTGATTTGGAAACATTTGGAAATGTCCTGATTGTAAATTTTAATGCTGGAAAACAGAGATAGTACGCAAAGTTTTGTGAATTTGCTGTGTTTGCTATAAATCAACTGAAACACACATATATGAATATATAAGCATTGCCCAGCAAGATACTGTATCTAAAGTAACACTGAAATTTCTCATTATTTTGGAGTAATAATGTTAAAAAAAAAATAGAGACAGCAAGAACCATAATAAAAAGCAGTTTATGCAAATGTCAGATGTTTTTATCCAAAGTGACCAAGTTATTTTATCAGACACAGAAAAGTCATAAGCCTGAACATGTGGCTTTAAATAAATTAGATTTACACATTATTTTTACATATGTTACTACCTATAAAAAATTGCAAGTAATGAAAATGTGAACAATTTTCTTTGGTGTGATAAGTTTCTTTTAGATTAATAAAGCAGGTATTCAGAGAGATGCCATAGAAGAACCAGTTTTGGTTCCTTTTTTTGTTTTTTCTTAGTGTGAAGAACATTTTAATAATCTGAAGAATCTTTTACCACTATAAAGAACCTTTTGTGTGTTGGAAAGTTTCTGTTTCTTCTTTATGGAACCATCAGTGCCAATAAGGACTCTTTTATTTTTAATAATGTATGCAGGTTACATTGTTGTTCCTTGTTCCTTCCAGTGCTTCAGATACAAATCTTGTTAAACCCTTTTTTGTTTGAAAATGCCCCTCATTCACATGGTTTGTTCTGTTGTTCTGTTCTATGACATTGTGTAAAATATCCCAGTATTTATAGTATAAATGTCCCAGTTTTCTCATCTTTTGTGCATTCATAGGTTACTGGCAGTAATAAAGACAATATTTCATACATAAATACAGTTTCTGGTTTTTAATATTGTCAGAAACATGCTTAGAATCACATAGCCCTGCTGTGTTTAGTTTGCTTACAAGACAGGTTACACCACCTTCATGAAGACCTCTAGAATAAGAATGTTGTCACTTTTTATTTATTTACATTTTTTCTAGTGTGGTTTTTAACCAAGTTATTGATGAACAAAATACAAACCACGTTTCACAAGATAATGTTCTCTAAGCGAGTTACACACCAGCACTGCATGTTTCCATTGCAATAGGGCTGCTTAGTATGGTACAATTACTGCACACATTAATAATTTGTGCTTTATGTTTTTCAGATGCATTGACGACTGGTTTGACATCTGTTACCTGCTCCTTTCCCTCTCTTCCTCTTCCTCTCTGTCTCTCTCGCTTGTCCTTCACGGGTCTTTTTGCGGTCTGGGCTTGCTGTTCCATAACTCACTAGTCAGGAAGCCCTTACCCCAAAAAGTATCTGTGTGGGGTCCTGACCACTGAGGGTGGGATTTCATGTCTTCTTTCCCTTGGGAGTAAGGGTTTGCTCTTTCTGACACTTGATCTCTACTCTGGACATTTAAATACATGATAATACTATCTATCTATCTATCTATCTATCTATCTATCTATAAGACATTTATATAGTATGTACAGTAGACTTATATGATATGTTCTTAGACATCAAAACTTACTGTTGCCTTTGCTGATTTGGAGCATATCTCTGTATGTCATGACAAAATCAGCCACGTGGTGGTGCTATTGTCCTTGTAATAATAAGTTAAGGTGATTTTAATAACTTGTCCCATTTTGGATAATAAATCACATTGTGTCTAGCAGCTTTCTAAATCACAGTACTGTAGTGTTTCTGTGTGTGTGTGTGTGTGTGTGTGTCTGTCTGTCTGTCTGTCTGTCTGTGCGTGCGTGCGTGCGTGCCTGTCTGTCTGTCTGTCTGCGTGCGTGCGTGCGTGCGTGCGTGCGTGCGTGTGTCTGTCTGTCTGTCTGCGTGCGTGCGTGCGTGCGTGTGTGTGTGTAAATCTATTAAATCTTATAGGCCTGTTATAGCAAGTGTATCCTCTGGTGCTACATGCAAACAATGTTGTCTGTATGATAATTATTGTTTATTTTATATTTAATTAAATAATTTGACAAAACATATTGTTGAAAAAGGTTATTTGACAGTAGGTACAAGATTTATGAAATCAAACTGGTCAGAACTGTGTAGGTATTTGGTATATTTTTGGGCATATTTTAGCATGTATTTATTTCACCTGTTACCACAAGCAGCTGGTCCCGCCTACAACCCCACATGATTGGTTGAGCCAGATGTTGACATACTAGACAGCTCAGACAAAAAGTACAATGTTTTTACAGTGTTCCTGTACATTAAACAGGCACGGACAGGATTGATTGATTGATTGATTGATTGATCTATTATTATGACGTATTTTTATTATATATGTAATATCTAAAAATGTTGAATAAAATATATTATATATTTCATATTTACAGTAAAAAATGTTCCGTGTTTTTTAAAAGTCTCTTTTGGTCAACATTTCACAACAGTTTAAATAAAGCGTTTCCAGAACCCAGTTTTATAAATGCTTGCAGAGAGCTAGCTGCCTGAAATATCCACTCAGCATATGTTTAACATTAGCTGCTTTCGATTTTGAAACTTTTTTTCCCGGTTATTTAGGGTTAACAAGGTCAAAATGATAGTGAACTGACAAGTGACATTATGCTACTTTTTCAAGCAGTGTTTACAATCCATGGGCTGTACCACGTCAAATATGGTAATAACGATTACGACATTTTTAAAGAAATAGCATTAACATTGTGAGTGATGGTAGTGATTTTGGAATGCTCATGTGGTTCAACTGGAATAGTGCGTGTGGTTGCTGGAACCCACAAACCTGGAGATAAGAGATAGCATGCATTTACTGACTAAGACTGAGTAAGGCTTCATTTATTATGCTCCAATAAAATTCAGCTACTTTTTTTTTATTACTACACTGTCATACAGTGGCTTTAAAAACCAGCATAAAAGCTAATGTATTCCCAAGGGATGAGGGTTAGGTAGAATGACCCCATTGACCCCTGCTGGTAAATGCCGTAAACACACATATATTAAATATAAGATTAAATAGTTAAAACCTCTAAATACTATAAACCTCTTTAACGTATACCAAAGATAACTTAATGTCGTCATGGTTGAGAACACTCACTTTGTATAAAAACATCTAAATGACTACTTGCTTACTGTATAAGCAAAGTTCAGCCAGTGCTTCTTCATCATGGGCCATTTTGTGGATTTGTGTTTATATTACAAAGCAATTATTTTGTAATACATGACTTATGTTCACGGGGGACTGCAAAAGTGACTAAAACACATCATTTCCTGTCCTGCGTGACGTAAAAATACGGAGTAGAGCTCGGCAATGATGCCGATCGCAGAAATCATTGCCCAGTCTCATGCTTTTATAATGGGTCTCATGGCTCAACTTTGTTTTTCTTTTGTCACACTTTCCGCACTCTCTCTCTCTTTCTTGTAACTCTACATTATGGATATCTCGTGAGCAATTCTGAGAAATGCTTGGGCAATCCAAAAAAACATCAACACTGACCTGATCTCCAAGCCAAATTGTCTCTGGAATTTTTAGCTGGTGCTTGGACTGATTTTATTAACGATTATCCTCTTTTAATCAGTTCAGTGTGTTGTTTCAGAAGAAAGTAGTTTTTGTGTGGGAGGCTGAAAAACTGTTTTCGTTTGCACAGCTGTACCATGCTTTAGCATGTAAGCACTTAGCTGGCATGCCTCAGTATAAATTAAATATTGGTATAGAGATGTTCTCTGCACGTCTTAACTGAAGAGTGTTTTCCATTTCGATATATTTGTACTTACATATAGGCTAACTTAAAAAAAAAAAAGTTTTTTGGACCTTAAAAATTTATTCTTTCTCACGATACTATACCAGTTACAGTATCATGATACCATGTTGTATTAACGCTATCACTCATATTTGTTTTGTTAGACTCTTTTATTATATTCTCTAGTTTATACAACAAAATTCATAATACCTTTAAAGCAAATATTAAAATATTTGGCTCTGTTGTATAAAAATAATACAAATCCAATTTTTTTTTCTTTTCAATTTCACACAGTACTGCATTATGGAAGCTAGTTTCTGCCACAGAAGTAAAAAATAAAATAAAATAAAAAAATAAAGTAAAGTTATTTCCGACTTTTTTCCCCCTCACAATTCAGAACTGCAAGATGTTAACTCCATAGAAATGTTAAAAATGGGAGATACAAACTCACAATTGTGAGATGAAAAATTCACACGTACCTTTTTCTACCATTTGTTTTTACCATTTTTTATTCCGTGGCAGAAACCAAAAACATTGACATAAACTTACAGTTCTGAGACAAAAAAAAATTCTGAAATGCGAGATATAATCACAGAATTGCATAGACTCAAAATACCCCTGACAATTCTGACTTTTTTCCCCTCAGAATTGTGAGATAAAAAGTCACAATTACCTTAATTTATGTATGTATGTATGTATGTATGTAATTTGGTGGCAGAAATGGGTTTCCATATTGCATTGCTTTAGGTTTGAGTCTAAAATTTACAAATACAGTATTTTTAATTGTTAATTGTAGTAGTTTGATTATGTGAGAACATTTAAAATCATGAATTAAGCAACTACTAAATTAAGGTATTACTAAAATACTATGGTATGCTTAGATAATATTGTAGAATAGCATACAAATACTGTGATTTATGGTAATCGTTCAGTACCATAGGCCTATCATCGCTGAACCATGGTAAGGTGTGTAACTACAGGTAATTTTCTCTTCTTCCTTTTTTACATTGTCTGCTGAGCCACAGCGTGTAAAAATACAGAATCGTGTTTTGTGTGTAAAGTTTGAATGACACAAGGATTCATAGCAGCATTCCTGAACAATCTGTGTTCCTCTCACTCTCAGTCTCTGGAGACCTAGAGAAAACTCCAGCTCCAAGAATAGACCAACACATACAGTTAACCTCCCCTAAAATACCAGAAATAGCACACACTACAGGAATAGAAACAATTCCTCTGTGGTCCTGTTCGCTGGATTCCCGTAACTTTGGCTGTGCGTGAAGAATCACGCGCTCATTGTGAATGGCAGAAACCAGGTGTCAGGTTTAAAATAATTAGTACAACACAGAGCAGATGTGGCGCAACATCTGGGTAACTGTCATGCTAATGCATTTCAGACTCTGAAATGCTAAATGCACACGCAGCTGCGCATGTTTAGCTGGACGCATGAGGCTGATCCTCCGGTGATTTGCTGTGTGCTGCTGGATGTACAGTTAAATAATACATACTGGTGAGGACATTTCCCAGTAGTTCGTTCCATTCCAGCAACTCATATAATAAATCATTGCATCTTCCTCTCTTTTTGCTGTGGAAACAAAACGTTACTCACTGCCACAATTATGGGAATCCAGGTAATACATTTCTGAAGAAAATGTAAATATTACTTGGCAGTACAAAGTTTATCGCTATCTATCTATCTATCTATCTACAGCAACAACAATATTTATAGAGCACATTTATACACAACCGAGTTTGACCAAAGTGCTTTACAAAGAATAAAAAGACAATGAATAAAAGAAAAGGATAAAAGAAAAGTAAACAGACAAACAGAATATAGCAGAAAACCAGGATAATATACTAAGGAGTGAAAATAGGGTGAAAAAAGTCTTAAAATAAGATTTAAAAGTACTAATTGATGAAGCATGCCTGATAAAGGGAGGAAGGCTATTCCCATGCTTCAGACCAGCAGTAGCGAAGACGCGATCACCACGATTCTTAAGTTTAACTCTGGAACTATGAGTGGACTAAGGGCACAAGATCTCATGTTTCTAGATGGGGTATACGAAAGCAGTAAATCAGTTAAGTATTGAGGTGCCAGGTTATTGAGGGCTTTATAGACAAATAGTAAGAGTTTAAAATCAACGGGGGCCAGTGTAAGGACATTAAAATTGGAGTTATGTGGTCGTATTTTCGCTTCCCTTCAAGCAGTTTAGTGGCTGCATTCTGAACCAAATAAAGATGGGAAATAGAAGACTGAGAAATACCGAAGTACAGTGAGTTACAATAATCACGCCGAGATGTTACAAAGGCATGGATAGCTGTTTCAAGATTTTTCCTAGAAAGGGCTTAACTTTACTGAGAAGGCGACGTTGATAAAAACATGACTTGACTACAGCTGAAATCTGTTTGTCACACTTTGAACTGGAGTCAAACAGAATGTCTTAATTCCTGGCATACTGTGTACAGTGGGGGAAAAAAATTATTTGATCCCCTGCTGATTTTGTATGCTTGCCCACTGACAAAGAAATTATCAGTCTATAATTTTAATGGTAGGTTTATTTTAACTGTGAGAGACCGAATAACAACAAAAAAATATAGAAAAACTAATTTCAAAAAAGTTATAAATTGATTTGCATTTTAATGAGTCAAAAAAGTATTTGACCCCTTTGCAAAACATGACTTAGTACTTGGTGGCAAAACACTTGTTGGCAATCACAGAGGTCAGACGTTTCTTGTAGTTGGCCACCAGGTTTGCACACATCTCAGGAGGGATTTTGTCCCACTCCTCTTTGCAGATCCTCTCCAAGACATTAAGGTTTCGAGGCTGACGTTTGGCTACTTGAACCTTCAGCTCCCTCCACAGATTTTCTATGGGATTAAGGTCTAGAGACTGGCTAGGCCACTCCAGGACCTTAATGTGCTTCTTCTTGAGCCACTCCTTTGTTGCCTTGGCCGTGTGTTTTGGGTCACCAAAACTGGAATGGGAATACCCATTCACGACCCATTTTCAATGCCTTGGCTGGCTTCAATGCCCTGGTCCTGACGGTACATGGCCCTGTCCATCGTCCCTTTGATGCAGTGCAGTTGTCCTGTCCCCTTAGCAGAAAAACACCCCCAAAGCATAGTGTTTCCACCTTGTTTGATGGTGGGGATTGTGTTCTTGGGGTCATAGGCAGCATTCCTCCTCCTCCAAACTCAGCGAGTTGAGTTGATGCCAAAGAGCTGGATTTTGGTCTCATCTGACCACAACACTTTCACCCAGTTCTCCTCTGAATCATTAGCAAACTTCAGACGGGCCTGTACATGTGCTTTCTTGAGCAGGGGGACCTTGTGGGCACTGTAGGATTTCAGTCCTTCACGGCATAGTGTGTTACCAATTGTTTTCTTGGTGACTATGGTCCCAGCTGCTTGAGATCATTGACAAGATCCTCCGGTGTAGTTCTGGGCTGATTCCTCACCGTTCTCATGATCACTGAAACTCTACGAGGTGAGATCTTGCATGGAGCCCCAGTCCGAGGGAGATTGAGTGTTATTTTTTGTTTCTTCCATTTGCAAATAATCGAACTGTTGTCACCTTCTCACCAAGCTGCTTGGCGATGGTCTTGTAGCCCATTCCAGCCTTGTGTAGGTCTACAATCTTGTCCCTGACATCCTTGGACAGCTCTTTGGTCTTGGCCATGGTGGAGAGTTTGGAATCTGATTGATTGATTGCTTCTGTGGATAGGTGCTTTATAGAGATAAATTGAGATTAGGAGCACTCCCTTTAAGAGAGTGCTCCTAATCTCAGCTCCTTACCTGTATAAAAGACACCTGGGAGCCAGAAATCTTGCTGATTGATAGGGGATCAAATACTTATTTGACTCATTAAAATGCAAATCAATTTATAACTTTTTTGAAATGTGTTTTTCTGGATTTTTTTTGTTATTATTCTGTCTCTCACTGTTCAGATAAACCTACCATTAAAATTATAGATTGATCATTTCTTTGTCAGTGGGCAAACGTACAAAATCATCAGGGGATGAAATTATTTTTTTTCCCACTGTATATATGGAGTAAGGAATCCAAGTAAAAAAAAAAAAAAAGAAATGTTTTCCTTGGAACCAAACAAAATAATTTTAGATTTGTTTCATTTATGTGTAAGAAATTACTTGAAAGCCATAGCTGAAGTTCATTTAGAGGGTATTTGTTATTACGCATTACAGGAAACTTAAGCTGGGTATCATCGGCATATAGATGCAAAGAAACACCATATTTTTCAAAAAATTGAAGCCAAGGGGAACAATTACTTGGAAAACAACACAGGCCCAATGATTGAACCTTGTGGAACACCACAATCAAGATGAATGTTAGAACATGAGTAATGCCCTAATCAAACAGTAAAACAACTATTTGACAAATAAGAGTAAAACCACTGTGTTGTCGTCAACAAACTCAAATGCAGCACTTAGGTTTGAGAGGACAAGAGCCACAAAATATAAAAGAAATATATCATCTATCCATTCATCCATCCATGTATCATCTATCTATCTATCTATCTATCTATCTATCTATCTATCTATCTATCTATCTATCTATCTATCTCTGTCTGTCTGTCTATCAGTCTGTCTATCGTTTGTTCTGTCTGTCGTTCTATCATTCTTTCAATTATTCTATCATCAATAACATTTTCTGTTCTTTTCTGCTGTTATTACATCTAACAATGAGATATTAAATTAGTTTGTATCAAACTTGTATCAACTTTATGTATCCTCCTTTAAACTGATTGTGGCATTTCAGTGCATATTATCCAAACTCTAGTTGTGCTGCAAAACTCAGTCACAACAGGGAACAGTGTGGGGGCTCTGTTAACTCGCTTGCAGGAGACACCACAAGATCTGTACATTACAGCAACCTGACCACCCACAGTTGGGCCGTCCCATGACTCACAACACCAACACCTGACTGCACAATATGCTTGATCAATGTTTGTGAACCCTGTTCCTGGAAGACCCAACACTGCATCTTTTGAATGTTTCTTTTAATTGACACACCTGAATCTACTGATTATCTCATCTATTCATCTTATAAGGTGAATTGGCTGTGTAAAATAGAAAGTCAACATCCCTAATGTGCAGTTTTGTGTGAACAGAACAGGGATGCTAAATAATGTCAGTGCCATCTGCAATGGTGGACAGACAGGTAAGTGAAGTTCTTTATGGAAGCTTTTATTAAAATGGGGTCTGCTGACTCTTAGGCATCCGTCTGAAGTAGTCAGAGAGTGAAATAGCCTGAAAGTTGCTGTGAAAAATCTCACTGCCACACCATAGTTAGCAAAATGAAATGACTGTGTGATTTCAAATTTATACATATAGGTTAAAAAACTTATTTATTTAGGAGTTTTAATCTGAAAATCAATCCAACCAGCTTTAGAGTGAATCATAATATTACACATTTGATTCCTAGCTAACAAATGTCTGGAAAACACCCTCAAAAAAAAAAAAATGTTATTTGGAACCTTAATTTTTAAGAGTGTATGGGAAATATAACGATTAAAAACTTCATCTTGAGAAAATGGTATCGCAATGTTTAGAGCTGTTGTTCTCTTAGTGTGAGAAACATTTTAAAAATCAAAAAACCTTTTGTGGAATGCCAAAGTTCCATGGATCTTCAGCGTTCTTCATGGAACCATACCAATAAAGAACTCTTCTTTTGTAAAGAGTGTAACTGGAACCGTAACTGGTCTGTTCCACATCTGTCTAATTTGGAACCTTTTGTGTTTAATTTATACAACTGCAGTATTATTACAATATTTATATTCTTCCCCAGATATTCTCCTCTCCATCTGTTCCACATTCATTGCTATATCAAACGATACAGCGTAGTGGCTGGCCCTGACTGTCAGTGTTGTCCAGCTACCATTAACTGGCAAAAGACCAGCAGGGAACATATTTTCTCTTCATTGCACTGTTTAAACTAATACTACTACATGTACTAATATATTTCCAAAGTCTATACCCACAGTATGCATTTGTATCAGGATCTACTCAATAAGTGGGTGTGAAATTGTTTTATTAGTTTGGAGAGTTCCTCAACAAAGTGCATCCCTTGGGGACAATTCTGTTGTAAGACAAGCTACAAATCCATAGTGAATTGTAACACATCCCACCACAGTCACCATATGATCGATATGTATTCCAATGACGAATATTTGTAGTACATGTGTGCGTGAGATGGGTTTGTGTTGTGCTTGAGGTTCCAGCGGGGGGTGTTGTGTCCCCCCCCATGCTGTTCTGCACTGGGAGAATCAGGGAAGAAAAGGCTGAGGTGATTCACACATGAGTCAACAGCTATCAGCTATATAAGCCTGACCACTCATGGAGCCTGGGCATCATACAGTCCTCAGATCGCAAAGGTAAGTCCCCTTCGCTCTCTCTCTCCACTCAACACCACTCTCACACTATCTGCAGCTCTGATACACTGGCATTCTCACTAATGATGTGGATTTTATCATCTAACTTTACATTTATCCTATAAATTGCTATTTTTATCATTTACATTATGGAGAAACTGTTTAATTTTCCACACAGGGAATTTAAAAAAAGATTACAGTGCTTTAGGAATGAAGCAATCATTGTTTATACAAGGGCAACATGTTCTTTTGGGGAATTTACCAGATATTGAAATCCTAACTCGGGCACAGAGGCTGTCGTTTTGCTCATTTGGAAGTGAGATTAGAACATAGCAGAAGGCTTAATTGCTTGATGTTGCAGATTGAAGAGGCCTGGGCTTTGCTGACATGCTCATTGTGAGGGATACAGGCAACTTTCATGTGCAAGGAATCCACTTTTTAATGTTGTATAATTTTATTGGATGGTCTGTTTTAATTTGAATTAGCAGTATGACTAGAGAGAATCTGATATCGGAGATTAAGTGTCAAGTACCATCCAGATCAACAGAAATATCAAGCCAGGATTTCAAGATTGCTCACTGATTAGACACCGCTTCAGGACTTTACCATTTCTAGATAGAAAATACTCTCTTGTAATAGAATTTTACTACAAGTGATTTTCTTAATGCAGCTTACAAGAATGCATATATTGAAAAATTAAGCATTTTCCAAATAAACTGTATTTAGGGATGCAGATTTAGTCTAAATTATGCTGTCATTCTATAGAACTAGTTAGCCTGGGACCAAATCCATTTGCTTTGTATATATGCACACTTGTACTTTTATTTAGTAAGGATGCATTAACAGGATACATTTTAAAAAATACTTTTTCTTATTTTTTTCTGTTTCCATAAAACTATTCTGTACAGTTAAGATATATTTCTTGAGCAACAAATCAGCATATTAGAATGATTTCATGCTCATGTGACACTGAAGACTGGAGTAATGATGCTGAAAATTTAAGAAAAGTGCGGAAAATGCGGAAGTCCATCACAGGAATAAATTACGTTTTAAAATTATTGTAATTTTAATTTTTTTAAAATTGTAATATAATTTCACAAGATTACTGTTTTTACTGCATTTTATTAAATAAATGCAGCCTTGGTGGGCATACAAGACTTCTTTCATATATATTAAAACATTTTAATAGATATTCAACATAATACTTATTTTATTTCAGCAGGTATTGCTGCGCTGTTGCAAAGTTAAAGACCACTCAACACAGGAAGCATGTATTTTCCAGCTCTTCTCTACCCCTGCATTTTGGGCATGCTCAGTCTGGTTCATGGCATTCCCATTCATCAGGATAGCCTGAAAAACTTGGTCAAACTGCAGGCAGACACCATCATCCTCAGAATCAATGATCACAATGAGAAGGTAACGGGTTAAAACTCAGTGAACTCGTTTGCAAGGCTTCTGTTCTGTTGAACTCAATGAGATGATTCACATAGCCGTGCTCATTTGTGTCTTCTCTTACAGCTGAAACTATCTCCAGAGCTCGTCATTGGTGGTCCAGAACTTTACCCTGAGGTTCCTGCTGATAAACCCATCCAAGGTCTCGGGTCTGTCATGGACACCCTAACTACCTTCCAGAAGGTTCTTCAAAGGCTGCCCAAGGGGCATGTGAGCCAGATACGCAGCGATTTGTCCACACTTCTGGGTTACCTGAAGGAAAGAATGAACTCTATGCGTTGCACACCCAAGGAGCCAGCTAAAGAGAGGTCACTGGACGCTTTCTTGGAGGACACCGCCACCCACCACATTACTTTTGGGCACTTGGCTTTAGACAGACTGAAACAGTTCATGCAAAAGCTGAAAGTTAATCTGGACCATTTGAAAAGCTGCTAATTTGCCATTATTGTAGCATTAAAAATATACTATTTATTATATTTATTTAAAACCTTGTATATTTATAGTCCGAAGCAGCATTTTGGCACATTTTGATATGTACAAATTTATTTCCTGATATGAAACAGGAAGCTAAAAACGCTGTTGCGACGTCATGGCATGCCAAACAATCTGTCCTTGTTACGTAAACACTAGCAATCTGATACCTGCACAGATTGCCATGTCATACTTCATACTGTCTGTTGGATGACATCAGCATTTGCTGAGCGTGCTCAATGATGTCACTGTGTTTACCAGAAGCAACGAGGTCAGACTCTGCTGGGAAGCTGGAATCATGTTCCCATTTTACTTCTTGCTGCAACACCAGCATTGTACACTCTCAGAAAAAAAAGTACAAAAGCTGTCACAGAGGCAGTACCTTTTCAAAAGGTACAACTATGTACCTTTTAAGGTACTTAAATGCACCCTTTAGGAGTAAATAAGGTACATGCGTAACTTTTGAAAGGGTACCACCCCAGTGACGGTTGCTGTACCCTTTTTTTTTTTTTTTTCTGTAGGTATGGGATGGGGGGGGTAAACTCATATTTTCCTACACCGTATGAATCTATGCACTTCGAATATCCTGACTATTGTTATTAGTTTTGTATTTTGTGTATTGATGCATTTTTTTATAAAATGTTACCAATAAAATAAAATTCCAATTTACATGGATACTTTTGCAGTTTATTACTTTTGCTCTGTTTATGCCAATGCAGTTTGCGTATGTTTATGGTCATTGCATCGTTTCCCAGTGGAACCAAAAATGATAAATGCAACAACAGGCTTTCTTTCACTATACAACTTGCCTGTAAGTGATTAGCAAAACCAATTAAATCAACACAAAAATAACCATTTTGACAGCTGTTGAATATCATGTTCATTTAGCTTTTGTAAAGTAAAATCCACAGAAAGTGTCTTCTTTTTTTTTTTTTTTTATATATTGCATCAAATATTATTTGCTGAGATTCAATATGAGATTCAATGGTATTGTTTTTTTTTTATATATACAGCAATAAAAAGTTTTGTCAGACTTCATCAACAAGGGTGCATTACATAACTTATTTAACAAGGGATGACAGGAATTGCCCACTGGCATTTAAATCAAGTTCACCTGTTATCAAAGTTTGAGGAGAGCAGTTAAATAATGACAGCTAAACTATATAGCCAAAGTCCATATTGACAACAGTTGACGATTCATCCTGTCTACAAAAAGCTCTTTGTAATGTTTAAAAAAAACTCTGTGCCAGAACAGCAGGACACATGAAACTTGGCGTGGAACTCTCTTGACAAACATATGTAGTTCAAAAGACGTCCCCCCAAAACAGTCTGTTACGTATTAGAACCATCTCTGCATTCTGTTACATCTATAAAGGAAATACTTCTGAGGCAAACAAACAACATCACATGGTGAAAAACTGACTTTTTTCCGTTTTAAAAACTCAAGAGTCAAAAGTATTAAATTTAGTCCTTTTCTGAGAGGTTTTCAACATTTTTACATGTTCTTTCAGTCTCACATGTTCAGCTGAACCATTTGCTCTTTTTGACTGCAGTCTTGGTATTTGATGTTCCCATTAGTTTCTTTTTGTACTGGTTCACCAGCGTATCAAAGCGGACATCCTCTCTGCTCTGGACCTTTCTCTTTGCAGGTTTGCCATTCTGTAACAGAATAAATACATATAATAATTACGACAGATAGATAACAGCAGTTTAAACTGGTGGTACAACCAAAACGTATACATCTAATCACAGCAAAAAAATAAATAAAATAATAATAATAATAATAATAATAATATATATACAGTATATATCTTGCAGTGATTGCAATGATAAGAAATGTTTGCGGACCACCAAATCAGCATTTTATAATGATTTCTGAAGGATCGTAGAGTGATTAAAATTCAGCTTTGCCATCAGAAGAATAAATGTTAATCAATTTAAAAATGTATAAAAAAAAAGTACACATACATATATACACATATACATACATATACAGTGCTGCTTGAAAGTTTGTGAACCCTTTAGAATTTTCTTTATTTCTGCATAAATATGACCCAAAACAACATCAGATTTTCATATAAGTCCTGAAAGTAGACAAAGAGAACCGAACCAAACAAGTGAGAGAAAAATATTTTCTTTGTCATTTAAGTTTTGATAAAAATGATCCAGTGTTACATATCTGTGCGTTGCAAAAGTATGTGAATCTCTTGGATTAGCAGTTCATTTAAAGGTGAAATTAGAGTCCATCTGTGCAGAGGTGTTTTCACTCAGTGCAATGACTATCAAATGTCAGAACGTGACCTGTTTTATTCAAAGAACAGATCTATCAAAGTCTGATCATGTTTGTCAAAGTGAATCGTGTCACGAACAAAGGAGATTACTGAGGACCTCTGAAAAAGAGTTGATATTGCTCATCAGGCTAGAAAAGTTTACAAAACCATCTCTAAAGTGTTTGGACTCCACAAATCCACAGTCAGACAGATTGTGTACAAATGGAGGAAATTCAAGACCACTGTTACCTTCCCGAGAAGTGGTTGACCAACAAAGATCACCCCAAAGCAGAACGTGTAATAGTCTACGAGGTTGCAAAATTCCCAGGGTAACTTCTAAGCAACTAAAGGCCTTTCTCACATTGGCTAATGTTAATGTTCATGTGCCCACCATCAGCAGAACACTGAGCAACCAGGGTGTGCATGGCAGAGTTGCAAGAAGAAAGCCACTGTTCTCCAAAAAGAAAATTGCTTGCTAAAGATCATGTGGACAAGCCAGAGGACTATTGGAGAAAGGTTTAATGGATGAATGAAACCAAAATAGAACTTATTGGTTTAAATAAGACGTTATTATGTTCAGAGAAAAGAACACACTGCATTCCAGCTTAAGAATCTTATCCCATCTGTGAAACAGTGGTGGTAGCATCATGGCTTGGGCCTGTTTTGCTGCATCTTGGCCAGGACAGCCTGCCATCATTGATGGAACAATGAATTCTGAATTATACCAGCAAATTCTGAAGGAAAACATCAGGACATCTGTTTAAGAACAGAGTCTCAAGAGAACGTGGGTCATGCAGCAAGACAACAACCCCAAGCACACAAATCTTTCTACCAAAGAATGGTTAAAGAACAAATTTAATGTTTTGGAATGGCTGAATCAAAGTCCAGAACTTTATCCAATTAAAATTTTGTGGAAGGACCTAAGCAAGCGGTTCTCAGACTCAGATGTCACGCCCACGGAACGTTGGCTAAACGTCTGATGCATATGGCACACTTATCTGGAAACACTTCAGAAGTTTCGAAGTCGTCATCGGATTGGTTAGATTATACAGGATTTCCGAGAGACGTTTGTGTCGCGTTCTTTAATGTTCCACCTGGAAACAAAAATGCCGTGGCGCCAAACCCCCTCACGAAAGAAGAAAGCCATCGTGTTTACAACTGATGACAAATGCTTGTCAGGATCAACTAAATGCTGAATTTTCAAAAGTAAGTGAAAAATTTAAAGGGGTCATCGGATGCCCATTTTACACAAGTTAATATGATTCTTTAAAGTCTTAATGAAAAGTCTATAACATACTTTGGTTAATTTCTCAATGGTAGTGTAAAAAACACCTTCTTTACCCTGTTAAAATCAGTTCCGTTTTCAGCACGCTGTTCTAGCCAATGTTGCTTTAAATGCTAGTGAGCCCTGCTGACTCCGGCCGCATTCACCATAATAATCAATGAATATTCAAAGAAATACAAGCGCATAACTTGCTGTTGTAGATGCACACAGTCAATGCGCTAAAAGACTGTTCCAAAAATGGCGGATGGCTTACGTATCGTGGCCCATAAAACAGTCGATAATGAGGAATCTAGGTATATATATATATATATATATATATATGGAGCATACAAATCTGGCTTCAGCCACGAATCTGGCTAACTAGCACATTATTAGGAAAGGTGAAATTTGCAAAGATTCATAAAAACCCTTATACTCACTTCTTCGGTAGATAAAGCTGGATCACGAATGATTCGAGCGAACATAAGCCCTATTCGCACGGGATTAGTATTACCTGGTGACCTCCAGTCATTTGTAATAATTGCTGAGGTTGTCTGTGATCTTAATCCCGTGCGAATCGGCCATGTCTGTAATTTGTAAGTAAATTCCCCAGAATGACCTACCATATTTCCGCCGAACACCGAAGTCCTGCGATAATATTAATCCCGTGCGAATCGGCATCTCTGTGATTTGGCCAGCATTTGGCGGGTCGTATATCATTTTTCAAGGTTTTTGTTTCCCGTTGTGCCTTTTTATCCATCTTTCGCAAAGAATGGAGCTGCGTTGGAGTGTTTGAGATAGTATTTTGGGTGCTGTAATATCGCTACACCATACAATTTGCAGAAAGAGAAAGCTGAGGTTTATGTGTTACAAATAAATCAAGCATAAAGCTTGAGATATTATTTTAACTCAGGAAAATGTAAAATACACAGGGCACTCCAAACTATATTAGTTTATTTTTTTTTCAAATCCATCTAATTGGACCACAGAACAGGACTTCAAATCCACATCCGGGTATCCGGAAATAAGTCAGTACCCGAGTAAAATCACAGGCTTCGCTTATCCCGTGCGAATGCACCACACGAAATTCAGATGTCGGGGGGTAATTTCAAAATCACACATGGTCCCCAGATAATACTAATCCCGTGCGAATAGGGCTATAGACGCATTTATGTAGATCGGGGATTGGTGCATTCACTTCAAAGTGAAAGTACCGTTAATCCTCTGCCTCTTCAGCGGCTCAGATGTCAGGACTGCTATATTCATTATTACATCCAACAACTAAACACTTCAATCGCTTAATCTGAGATATCATGTCTTCCCCTGCACCGGAGGCGGACAGCTCTCAGCTCATTCAGGGCGGGTCTAAGGTAAGACAGCCTTGTCAATCAACTATTGTGGGAGGGGCCTGTACAGAACTATGTCATTCTGACAGGAACCTCAGAAAAGCCTGATTTGAGAAAGGGGATTTTAAAATAAGAATTTAAAAAAAAAACACTGGGCGGATTTTTATCATTATAGGATGGATGTGTACACACACTTCCAACACACATTTATGTTCAAACAACTTGTAAAGTGAATTTTGCATCCGATGACCCCTTTAAAGTTTGCGGCATAGAATCTTTAAAATATGTCCAAGAGTATTACACACCGGTCTGTTATTGTGGCGACATTTCCACATCCCGAAACGTGACGCGGCACAAAACGAAACATGATTGGTTGCTTTACCTGTCAGTCATATGGCCTCTTGGGCGGGCCTTGGCCATTCAAAGCGGCCAAAGTTCCCAGACCGTTCAGCCGTCAGTCTGAAGGTCTGGCTGCATGAGACTAGCAGTTCATAGGAGGAAACCCACCAACATCACAGAGTTTAAGTGGTTCAGCACTAAGGAATGGGTTAAAACTCCTACATGTTACTGTGCAGGACTGATCAGCATTTACAAGAAACTTTACCTTCAGTTACTGCAGCAAAAGGGGGTCACACCAGATACTGAAAGCAAAGATTCACATACTTTTGCAGTGCACAGATGTGTAACACTGGACTATTTTTCTCAATAAATAAATGACAAAGAAAATATTTTTCTCTCACTTGTTTGATTGGGTTCTCTTTGTCTACTTTCAGGACTTATATGAAAATCAGATGTTTTAGGTTATATTTACGCAGAAATATAGAAAATTCTAAAGGGTTCACAAACTTTCAAGCAGCACTGTATATACATACACACACATACATATATACGTATACACACATACACATACATACATATATAAACATATATAAAATAGAAAACTGTCATTTTAATTAATAATAATAATATTATTATTATTATTTATTTCTATTAGGTGTATAACTTTTAATCTCTCTTCAACTCTTTGGCTTACCGGTTTCCTGTTCATGCTGGATTTCTCAATGAAAGTAGACACCATTCTCTCTTTCCTGCTGGGCACTTTCTTCTGTTTCTTGGGTTGTACCATGGGTTGTTTCCCTTTATCACGTTTCCTGAGGAATAGTGTGAGGGTCATTGTACATTAGTTTTTTTTTATTGTTGAATCAATGGTGCTGGTTCTGTTTCGCTTGTGCAGTGATTTGTACCTGATCTTTGGGCCTCTGTGTGAAGGCATGTGCAGAACCTTGGGCCGTTTTTTGCCATCTTTCAGTTCTACATGCTCCACCTCCGGTTTGGTCATAAAGCCGCTGTACTGGCTTCCTTTTTCCTTCTCCTGTTTAACAACATTAGCTGCATTTCCTTTCCTCAAGGGTCCTTTCTTCTTCTCCGAATGTTGCTGCAGCTGCTGCTGTGGCAGTTGCTCTCCTTTTTGGCTACTGCCTTTTTTGAGTTGCTTCTGTAGAAAACACATCAATTTTGACAATTTAATTTAAGCTATTTAATTTTGACCTTTCCAAAACGTCACATTGATAGGAAACCAAGCTGCAGCTGAGCCTCACCTTGCTGTTTTCCAAACGGATGGCTCTAAGTTTCAGCTTCCTTCCATCCTCCAGAGAGAACTCCACTATGGGTCTCTGACGGGAACAACACAGGAAATGACATCATCAAACCTTTCAAACATACTTCACCACTGGTCTTTCTCAATCTTCAGCTGTTGCTCAATGCTAAATCTTTTTCTAATTTATATTAAGTGAAACAGCCATGAGTCTTGGCCACAAGTGCTTGGGAATAGAACGATTCATCTTATTTTTGAGAAGTTACATTCAATAGACCAAAACACATTCCATTGAGCGTCAGAGGAATGCATGTTTTTATTGTATCGTGTGGAAAGATTGGCAGACAAATATGTGGTTTGATTCATTCTTTAGTGCGTTCCTTTGTCCTCTTTTGCAAAACACTGAGGGGCCACTGCTGTGAAGCTGGCAATAAAGCCCTTAATAACAGGCCCTCAAAGTGTGTTTACACACCAGCAAGCTATAGCTAATATCATCTAATACGGTTCCCTAATGCAATGACCCTGAGCATACTTCTAGGAATTAAGACAGTCGCCTCGATAGCCTTTCTAGGAAATAATTCGACTTGATAGAACAACAAACAGGTTATCAAATATCCCTTTTTTCTACCAGTGCTCTCAGCAAACAGTGAGAATTAGTTTCCAAATAAGGTCTGATTTTGGGATTTGAACAACAGAGAATTTGTGGTGGTCTACCTTTTGAGGTCCAAAGATGTCTGGGTTGTTGTTGAGGTGACGTAGGGCTTGTAGAGCATGTTCATGCTCTTTAAACTCCACAAAGCCATATCCCAGAGACTTGCCGATCACCTGACCCCGAATAGGCTTCTTGTCATACATCACACGACACTGTAGGCACATATATATAGAGCAAGGGACAATCAGGAATTCTTGTTGTATATGGGTAGTGCACAAATAGCCAGTAAAAAATGCTTTTTTGTAAAAGACCATTTTTGAAGAAGAAATGCATATATTTATGTAATGTAAAGTCTGATCTTTGAGAAAATAGTCTTGCTCAGAATTATTGGCACCCTTGGTAAATATGATCAAAGAAGGCTCTGAAAATAAAACTGCATTATTAATCCTTTTGATCTTTTATTAAAAAAAATTTTCACATGTCCAAGTGATCTGAGTGCGCGCACGCATCCGGTGTGTGACGCGTGTGCGCGCTCTGGCGCGAGAGATCACTTCCGGCGCTTTCAGGCGCTTGCGCAGACTAAGCCAGAGCGCGCGCATCCGGTGTGTGACGTGTTTGCGTGCGTGACCAGATGCGTGCGCGCACTCAGATCACTTGGACATGGTTGTGTACAAGAGGTAAAAAACCGATATAAATACTGTTCGTTTTCTCACACAAACCACTCGTTTCGTGTCTTAGGCCATCAATGTGTAGTTACGATGGGGAATTGTTTAATTTGGATCTGTGCATGTTCTTTTTCCCTCTTATAGAGACAGTGACCTATACCTGCCATAATATGACTGACAGACTAGAACGGTTTGACCTAAAAATATCAAATTTGGATCTACTGAAGAAAAAAAGACACCTACATCTTGGATGCCCTTGGGGTAAGCTGATAGATATCAAATTTTAATTTCAAAGTGAACTATCCCTTTAATTTTGATCAATTTATCAGAATACAAGATTTAATTTGTTCAATTTGCATCTCAAGTAAATGTATTATGATTTAACAATGTTTAGATATTTGTATGGGAAAACAAAAATACGGAGGAAGATTTACATTTTTTGTTTTATTTATTTATTTATTATGCAGTGCTTGCAACATTTAATGCTATGACTTTACAAATGTATTTTATTTGTTTATTCATAATTTAAAAAAATAAATACATTATATATTGTAAATATTATATCTGTTTTTAAGATTTATTTTTTTCCGACATGCAAAATGAATGATAGACAGAGACAGAATTTCTGATTGGCTAATCCGGTCACAGAGACTGGTTAATTTCAGTGATATCTGTCAGGTCATAATGACATTTTGCGTCTGGCACTACTCAAAAAGTAAATAAACACCACCTTAAACCTACTGACAACCACAAGTTTGTAAGTTAGAATCCTGCAAAAGCTGCTCCTTGAAATACAACAATTGTGCCTTTAAACAAGACTTTCTCGGATGACAGTGAAACCTCCTGATCCTACCCAAATAACAGTCCTGCCCTCTAGTGTTACTAGAAAGAACTGTGAGAATACTACTTTATTTATTTATTCATTCAACATTGTTTTGAATTTTGATTTGCTATTAGTTGTTTTTTTTCAAGCACTTGGAAAAGAAAAGCACTACTTTCTGCAGATTAAGTGTGTGTTTGTGTGTGTTACCTCAGTAATGTGGACCCCTTTACCACCAGCAGCAGAGAGGCAGAGCTTCTGAAGTTTCTGTTGATCCACATTCTTAGGCAGGTTATGAACACACAGCCGCGTTTTAGACACATAAATGTTCATGTCCTTTAACTTTGCCCTTTTCAGCTCCTCAAACTGACAACACAACAAACAAACAAAAATCATGTTAATCAGAAAACATGCAGAAGAAATACGCTTTGGCCCCTTTTACACCTGGCATCATTATAAAGCACTTAGAGCAATATAGAGTAATAGATAAAATAGATAATTTATTTTTTTATCTGCCAAAGTGACAAAGTATCTTGAAGAAATGTTTTTATTATTTTTTTTGTTTTTTTATATTTTATCGACATAATTATAAGCACGGTTAAGGGTGTATGTGCCATTGTGCCATCTCTCATTTTGAGTGGGAAAGTGCAATCAGATCTCTAAGTAACAATAACAAAGATTATACAGCCACCATCCGGATACAAAGTGCTTATTAATGCCCAGTTTAAAGAGTGCTTTTTATATACTCAGGAATATGAACATAAGAGAAACAGCTTGCAGTATTGATTTGGATTTATAAAATTAAGTGTATTATTAAAATTGAAATTGAGAATAATTTTCTTTAACTGAAAAAAAGATTAATAAAACATTAGAAATAAAAAATATATTAAATTAAAAAATGTAAAAAAATAAATAAATAAAAAAAAAAAATATATATATATATATATATATATATTGCCTTGGCACTAAAATGAAATACTAAAATGTCTAAAATTAAGATGTAAATAAAAATGTATTAAAGCCACAAAATATTTGAAACAAAATAAAAATGACAAAAACAAATTTACTAAACTAATAAAAACACATTACTTGACTAAATGAATTTATTTTTCATTTCGTCTATCAATATTTTATTTTATCTATCAATAAATACTACTATATATTATATAACAGATATTATATAATATATATATATATATATATATATATATTAGACAGATAAATAAATAATAACACTGGTCAATCACATTTGAGAGCTAATAATGAAAAGGATGCCCAAAATCACACTCTCCATACTCACTCTTGTCCTCTTGGCCATGTCAGTTTCTGAAACTCCCTCTGCAGACTTGGATCCAGGACGAATCACTGGAGAAAGTTCAAGAGGTAACAGGTTAAATCAGGTGCACATATGCGCTTCACTGCTATTAGCTAACCCAATTTAAGCTCTGTTATTGGTCAGCTGACTGGCAGCATTTTGTGACTGGCTTTACTCACAGCCCTCTCTGGCAAGGTAAAGGTTCCTGGAGCCTGTGTGAGTTTTCACTTTCTTGTCCTTGAATTTGGCAGCGTCTTCTCTGTTTACGGCAGGCAAAATGTTCAATCTCCTGCCATCAACCCTAATGCCACCAAACTGAAATGCACATATGCATCAGCACAATAATCCTGTGTTTACTGCTATAATACAGTATAATTCTTACAACAGCTGCAGGACAACAGACTCACCTCTTTTTCATCTTCAGCAGCAGCGATACATTTGTCTGCCGCTTCTTTACTTTTGAATTGAGCAAAAGCACAACCTAAACACAGACAGACAGGAAAAAGAGAGAATTACTTTAAACAAAGAACTTTGATTCCATACAGGCTGGGGTTTTGAAGACTGAAGCTACCTTTTGAATATCCCGTGTCTACGCTCATCACCACACGTACGTATTTTAGCTCACCAAACTGCAACAACACTTCTTCCAAACCCTCTTCATCTGTGTCAAAGGCCAGATTTCTGATAGGACCCAAATTGAAGATATGGCAATAAAAATGAATTCCTATTTAAAAAAACATCTGTTGTTGATTATAAATACAACAAGAGAAGTTCCTTATATGATTTCCACCTGATGAAAATGGTTTTTCCCTCATTCACATCTGAAGGAAGAGGGTCTCTCTTCTTCTTTGGAGGAGCTGAGGAAGGAGATTTATAGAGTCATTTACAGGCATTTAAAAAAATAACAACAAATGACATTAAAACCTTAATTAAGGTAATACCATTTTCTGAAACAAACTATAATTTAATTCTGAATATAATGAAAACTACAATTTCAATCATACTAAAACAACACGATATAGTATATAAGTCACACTAAAATAACACTGCTATAAATAAATAATACAGTTACTTTTTCCCTCAGTGTCGTCGGAGTCATCATCATCCTCGTCTTTTTCGTCATCTTCAGATTCACTGGCATCACTGTCTGTCTGCTGAGATTCAGAGTCATTTTCTGCATCATCCTCTTCACTACTATTGGCTTCATCATCATCATCCTCCTCATCCTCGGATGCCTCTTCTTCTTCTTCTGACTCAGAGTCATTCTTTTCTTCCTGCGATGTGGGCCTTAACACAAGACGGCCCTTATGTTAAATTCACTGAATTCATCTTCACACACTTTAGATCTGTTGCACTTCCTGTACATACTTTTTCTTGGCCTCTTTTTCATTCCCATCAGCTCCTGCACCTTCAGAATTCACATTCTCTTCTTTGATGGTTCCTACAAGACATCCAGATACACTTCACTACAAAACCTAGAGGGTAGATGCACTTTCAAAGCTTTTTACAACTACATCCACAAATAAATGAAGCTGATGGAGTTGAAATGAAAATACACATTACCAGCTGCTCCAGCTGATTGGTTGGTGAGATACTTGTCTTTTGCAATGGCCCAGTCCACAGCCACCTGTCTGTCTGTGAGAAAGGATTAAATAGCATTTTATCATACTAAAAGAGAAACCAGAAGTGTCAATATACACACCTAGTCAAAAGTTTGGAATGATTAAGTTTTTTTAATGTTTTTGAAAGAGGCCTCTTCAAGGCTACATTTCTTTGGTATACAGTAGAACAGTAATATTCTGAAATATTATTGCAATTTAAAAATCTGTTTAATGTTTTAATATAGTTTAAAATGCAATTTATTTCTGTGATGGAAAGCTGCAATTTCAGCAGTCTTCAGTGTTAAGAGAAGACTCACCTTTGATCTCCTTCAGGTTCATCGCAGCCAGAGCTTTTCCAGCTTCAGCCATGTTCTTAAACTGCACAAACGCAAAACCTCGCTTCTTTCCATCTGCACAAACATGATGGCAACAAAATAAGGTGGATGGCCGTATGAAAAACAAATGGTAAAAAGAACCAAATAAATACTTAAAAACAGTCAGATGCACTTGTTAGTAAAACGTTTACCTGGTTTTAAGGGAATTTTGGCCTCCTTCACTGTTCCAAACTCAGAGAAGATCTGTTTTAAATCAACTTCTTCACACTACAGATAAAGCACATCAGCGCATGAGCCAATATCATGTCAAAACTACGCATTTATCCTTTAACATCAGTATTTCGTTGACTTACCTTAAAACTGAGATTTCTGATGATCAGTCGAGCTTTCAGTTGGGTCTTCTTCATGCCTGTACTCTTTGCAGGACTTTTGGTTTCTGTCGGTTCATGCTTTGGTTTCTTTTTATCTTCTGAATCTGCATGAACAGTTCAGACTCATTTATTACAGACCAAAAAAGAGTGTTAAAAACCATCCAGGAGTAAAATATAAGCATAAACATCTAACCTCCTTCTGTTTTGACTTTCTTCTTCTTCTTCTTATCATCAGGTTTTTTCTTGGCCACAATTACAAATATCTTCTCGCCTTCAAACTCTCTGACTTCTTTTATGGCCCGCTGTGCATCATCTTCCATTGAGAACGTAACATATCCAAAGCCACGACATTTTTCAGTCTCTGCAAACAGCACACATTAACATTTCTATTAAACCAAGAGACCACCAACACAGGAAATTCAGATCTATACATTTCATTTGACATTTGTGATACATTTTTATTCTTGTGTTTGATAGGTCGAAAAATAGGAGTTGATGTACACTACCGTTCTAAAGTTTAGGGTCACCAAGTTTATTTATTTAAGACATTCATATTTGTATTCAGCAAGGATTCATAAAATTGATCAAAATAGAGGCATTTCTAATGCTACTAAAGATTTCTATTTCAAATAAATGCTGTTCATTAAACTTTCTATTCAAATAATGAAAAAAATAATAATAATAATGCATCATGGTTTCCACAAAAATATTAAACAGCACAACTGTTTTCAGGATTGATAATAAAAAGAAATGTTTCTTGAAATCTGCATATCAGTAGTGGTGCTGATTAAGAACCACTTAATAAATTAAGATAAATTAAGTTCTGCAATTACAGGAATAAATAACATTTTTAAATATACTGAAATAGAAAAGTTATTTCAAAATTGTAATATTTCATAATATTACTGTTTTTACATTGCTCAAAGCATAAGTGACTCTTACTGACCCCCAACTTTTCTGAAGTGTATTGTTCTGCTTTTATTTAACTACAGACACTTTTATGCCTTGATTTGTTTGATTTGTTTAGAATTTTTTTCTCTATTAAAATCACAATATAACAAATCTTAAACATTATATCATGACTTCAGCTGTTTTCAAATGCTTTTTATTATATAGAATAAAATATAGATTTTATTTTTATGACCCTTGTCCCAGAGATTCATCTAAACAAAGAGTATAACAACTTCAATATTTATTATATTTATTTATATTCATATTAATTTATTTTAAATATTATTTATTTGTAATATTACTCAATTTCTTACACAAACTGTCGATGACCAAGTAGTCAGGTACTTGGTTATTAAAGAGACAAGTGTCAAAAAGGGCCTAGAGGTGAAACACCCTGATTTTTGCACACACACAGAGAGAGAGAGAGAGAGAGAGAGAGAGAGAGAGAGAGAGAGTCATTTGGTATTACTGACAACTTTTTATGTGACAAATATGATCAAGAATAAAGCACATACTTTCACTAACTGTTGTAGAAAATACATTTGTGTGTTCCATTAAACAACACTCAAACCACTAACTGTTGTATTTTAAAACGTAGGGGTTTAAATCGTTAAACCTTACCTCTGTCCCTGACAACAAAGCAATTCTTCAGCGGTCCTATTTCAGAGAAAACCTCAGCCAGGTTTTCATTGGTGGCTGTTGCAGGTAATCTCCTGACAAATAAAGTAACTGCTGGCATTTTCAACACACGAGTTCAGCTCGACTGTTATTCACAGCCAGCAAACGTCTCTAAAACAGCGATCTTAATTACAGACTCTGGCAGATACTGTTATAAACAAGTCGCGATAGCATTATTAAAGATCTTGTCATATGAATGTCTGTAAGCAGTGCAGCAGCAATAAAACACGTTTTGGTTTTCTCACATGTTTCTGCTCTACAGGAAGTTGTCAAGGTGGAGATTCTTCGTTTGTGTGGCTCTGGACGCTAAGGAACAACACTGACACCTGCTGGTCTGGAGAAGCATGTCTGGGGCATAGACTGTAACGATAATGCTGAGATGTCAAGCCCAAACAAGACACAAAATCACCATAAAAGTAGTCCAAACGACTCGTGTGCATATACAGGTGCTGGTCATATAATTAGAATATCATCAAAAAGTTGATTTATTTCACTAATTCCATTCAGAAAGTGAAACTTGTATAATGTATACATTCATTCCACACAGACTGATATATTTCAAGTGTTTATTTCTTTTAATTTTGATTATTATAACTGACAACTAATGAAAACCCCAAATTCAGTATCTCAGAAGATTAGAATATTACTTAAGACCAATACAAAGAAAGGATTTTTAGAAATCTTGGCCAACTGAAAAGTATGAACATGAAAAGTATGAGCATGTACAGCACTCAATACTTAGTTGGGGCTCCTTTTGCCTGAATTACTGCAGCAATGCGGCGTGGCATGGAGTCGATCAGTCTGTGGCACTGCTCAGGTGTTATGAGAGCCCAGGTTGCTCTGATAGTGGCCTTCAGCTCTTCTGCATTGTTGGGTCTGTCATATCGCATCTTCCTCTTCACAATACCCCATAGATTTTCTATGGGGTTAAGGTCAGGCGAGTTTGCTGGCCAATTAAGAACAGGGTAGCTTTGGCTGGTAGCTTTGGCACTGTGTGCAGGTGCCAAGTCCTGTTGGAAAATGAAATCTGCATCTCCATAAAGTTGGTCAGCAGCAGGAAGCATGAAGTGCTCTAAAACTTCCTGGTATACGGCTGTGTTGACCTTGGACCTCAGAAAACACAGTGGACCAACACCAGCAGATGGCATGGCACCCCAAACCATCACTGACTGTGGAAACTTTACACTGGACCTCAAGCAATGTGGATTCTGTGCCTCTCCTCTCTTCCTCCAGACTCTGGGACCCTGATTTCCAAAGGAAATGCAAAATTTACTTTCATCAGAGAACATAACTTTGGACCACTCAGTAGCAGTCCAGTCCTTTTTGTCTCGAGACGCTTCTGACGCTGTCTGTTGTTCAAGAGTGGCTTGACACAAGGAATGCGACAGCTGAAACCCATGTCTTGCATATGTCTGTGCGTAGTGGTTCTTGAAGCACTGACTCCAGCTGCAGTCCACTCTTTGTGAATCTCCCCCACATTTTTGAATGGGTTTTGTTTCACAATCCTCTCCAGGGTGCGGTTATCCCTATTGCTTGTACACTTTTTTCTACCACATCTTTTCCCTTCCCTTCGCCTCTATTAATGTGCTTGGACACAGAGCTCTGTGAACAGCCAGCCTCTTTTGCAATGACCTTTTGTGTCTTGCCCTCCTTGTGCAAGGTGTCAATGGTCGTCTTTTGGACAACTGTCAAGTCAGCAGTCCTACAGAACTAGACTGAGAGACCGTTTAAAGGCCTTTGCAGGAGTTTTGAGTTAATTAGCTGATTAGAGTGTGGCACCAGGTGTCTTCAATATTGAACCTTTTCACAATATTCTAATTTTCTGAGATACTGAATTTGGGGTTTTCATTAGTTGTCAGTTATAATCATCAAAATTAAAAGAAATAAACACTTGAAATATATCAGTCTGTGTGGAATGAATGTATACATTATACAAGTTTCACTTTTTGAATGGAATTAGTGAAATAAATCAACTTTTTGATGATATTCTAATTATATGACCAGCACCTGTATATGTTAGGTTTGTGGAAGGAACAGATCGTTACTCATAATAGTAGTCAAGAAACGGATCATTTCGATTCGTGCAAATTTGTGAATGAATCAACCGACTGACTGAAAATATCCGAATGAAACACTTTTTATAGTGATTTTGCGTCACCATTTATAGTGTATATAAAAGATTTGTGTTCCACAAAACGACAAGAGGGTGCAAGTAATGACAGAACTTTTCCTTTAAATATATTTTAGTATTATTACTATTTTTTTATGATTGTGTTTGCTGATAAAAATGTTTATATTTTATAAATGTATTTTTCCCCCTAAAATTTAAAGGGTAAAACATGCGGAATGTGGCTACTTCTACGGAGAACTTCTGAAAACAAGACAATGAGGTAAGTTTTATTTGCACCTACTGCGTGCTAGTTTAATTTAATTTTTTTTTTTAAATACATCTTACATTTAGTTTTTTTGTTGTTGTTTTTTTTTAAGTCAGATTCAGTGTTGCTTTTATCATTAATTCTTCCGAGTATCTCAATGCCTTTCTGCTCGTGGTCACTAGAGGGCGACAACATCCATTCAATTATTTAATATCTTATTGCCATGATTTTGCACACTGTAGGATGCATCAAAAAGTCACAGAAAAAAAGTAACCAGTAATGGTATTAGTAATTATAGTAATTATAATTTTTTAAATAAATGTATTAGTAACTTTGTATTATTCAGATATTGTTTGTTTAGTTTAAATATGAAGTGGCTGACATAATATTCTATTTTCTTTAAGCTTTGCTTCATGACAGTATGTCACAGACGTCTTCTTTTTGGCTAAAATCAGTGCTCTGAAGCAGAAATCTTGGAATTTTCTGCAATTTTAGTACACATTGGTTAATTGTTTCAGATGTGACCAAGTCAAAATGTTTGGCTTAGCGCAATATACTTAGGTTAATTCTCTTGATTTTTATTTTTTTTTTGTGTGTGTGTGTGTGTTGGTATACCCGATCATCAGACAGACATCGTGTTTTGTCCTCTTGTTCTCCTTTGTCACCCTTTCCTGTAATCCTGTCTGGTAAGTGTCTTAGCCCAAAGTGTGGGTTAATCTAGCTCTGAAGGACAATTAGCAAGATGTGTGCGTAGTGTGTTCATTAAAAGGCTGCTGAGGGTTTCATCATCTCCAATATGGAGGTGACAAATGCATTCACATGACACAATGTGTGAATGATGGGGAGGGAGATTGTCTTTTATCTGACCTTGGAGAACAGAAAGCAATAGAGAAGAGAGAGAACTCACCAGCAGAGCAAACATTCTTTTAGAGAGAGTGAGAGAGACCGAGAGACAACAGTGACATAGCAGAGACTGGCTCCAGGCCCAGTCACACAAGCAGCCAGCAGAAAGGATCTTGCAGCACGCAGTGTGATGAGTGAGTGTGTTTGTGTGTTTTCTTCGCTTTAGCACTTTGGACACACCCATCTGTAAGTATCAGCACAAGTTTCTTATCATACAGTTTCCATATAGATAGTGTGCATTATTTATTTGAAATCTATAAGGCCGCAAATGATGCACGAAGGAGACAGTGGTAATGCTCTGGACTGGGTTACTGCATTTCATCGGTTTAAATTGAGATTCTCTCCGCATGTGGGGGGCATCCATATAATGATAATATGCACTTTTTAGGCTGTGATGAGAAAGACTAAATCATGTTATCATAGTGCAGGTGCCTGTGAGCTGGTGCTTAAAAAAACTGGAGGTGAACAGTCACAAAATAAATGTTTTTACAGCATTTCACAGTATAACCAGAATATTATGTTGCGAGAATACACTGAAAATTATGGTTTAGCCTTGAAACATCACTATAGTGTTTTGTGTATTGCAAACAAATTCAGATAAAATTGCAACATTCGTAAAACATTTGGTTTAGGTTTAAGCAAACCTGGCTTTTCCAGAGAATTCAGATTCTATGCAGTCTGTTTTTTTTTTATGTTTTTAAGTTTTATCTTTATGAAATGTTGCAATATCATAGTCATTAAATCAAATTTGACCATATTTATTACTTAATGAATGTTCCTGATCTTACTGTAAATGAGTCATAATAATATTAATAATAATAATTATTGGATTAATAGACTGATGGAATAATAATAATTAATCATTTTAAACCAAAAACTAGCCTTTTTTTTTTTTTTTTTCTTGTTAGTGATTTAACTGTGTTTTAGAGCTAAAATGTTTAAATGGTTTAGAAATGCTTATGGATAAAAGCATATTTGTTCAATGTAAAATGAAGTACATTTCAATTTTGGTATGAAAATTCAACAGCTACTGAGTCACAAATGAACTGCCAGGCAATATGACTGTGGGTAAGGCATGTTCATGTGTAGATTCATGTTTTCATTGTTTATAGATTTATGTAATAGCGAGTTGCATTTATGATCCCAGCAGGATACTGTCATGCTCCTGGTGTTGACGCAGATTCTGTAAATGGGTCATACATTTCTCTCTCTGGTGGTGCTTTAAAATAAGGTTGTAGGAGGGGAAGTTATGAAAGATATTTTTCTTCCGCTGATTTGAATGACAGGACTGCGTATTGCAGAGCCAAACACAACAGCGCTAAACACAGAGGAAAAACACAAGGAACACACACTCATATGTAGTCTATCTATCTATCTATCTGAATGTAGACTAAGGCTACATTACTGAATGACCATGTCGGGGGACAGCAGAGCAGGACAGTGGACAGTGGGATATTGTATGAAATTGTATGGCAGTGTGTTGAGTGGGAGAGTTCAGACTCATGTGATGAGGGACTGATGAATACAAACGATTTCTTTTCGCTGAATGAATCAGCCCACCACTACAAACAGCAGAACATTTTTATTGCCACTGTTGGTAGACAGAAAATGCTTACTTTGCTTACTAAGCTGACCTAGTTACTTTATCTGTGCTTTATATATAAAAAACGTGTCGACATATTGCTAATATAGTGTATAAGTGACTTGCTGAAACTGAAATTTATTTTAGAGCTAGTAATATGGTTAGTTATACAGTTACAAAAATATTTAATAATATTTAAATAAGTTACCTTATTTAATAATCATAGTAATTGGAGTTTTGTAATGAATTCTGATTGTTCTTTATAATAATATGAATTAAATGGTCATAGTGTTCAACTGATAACTTATTGTTTGAATGTGGGTCACTGGGGTGCAAAGACTTCAAATGACTTATTACAGCACTGGTGATGTGAGCATCAGTGCTGTTTCTCTAATGATAATGCTCTAGGGCTGAAGAACAATCACGTCTACAGTACTGCATAATGAACACATCTGAGGGTCACATGTGTGTCAGACAGTTGTTAATGAGTACAATGAAAATGTAGCTAGATGATTTATTTGTTTTAAATTAACACACAAAAATTGTGATAGCATTTTGACTGATGTACACTAGTATGAGCCTCAGTCAACATGTGTGTGTGTGTGTGTGTGTGTGTGTGTGTGTGTGTAATCATCACAAAGAGGGGATATGCTGCTGCCAAATCGTTTCAAGAAAACCTATGAGACATACACAATTAGCCATTAATTCACTCCCATAGTCCCATAATGTCTTGATCATTGTTCATTATTGTGTGGGCGTTTTCCTGGGACAGAGACCATATGGAGGGTCTCAGTGGGGGGTGTGAGACTCAAGAGGGAGGGTGGGTGTTTACACAGGCGTCTTATGGGTCATCCATGAATCTGCATATGCTATTAGTGTCATTAACAACTCACAACATGCTATTACAACGACTAATGAGAATTCACTGAAGATGAGAGGAAAAATCGTTTTTGAATCGTGATTCAAAAACATACAGCGTGACCAGTGTAATCTGATTCACGAGCAAATGATTCTTATGAGCCGGTTCCATTTAGTGAATCAAAACACCAGTGTATCCTGATTCCCGAATGAATGACTCTTCATGAGCTGGTTCTTTTTAGTAAATCAAAAGCATACATGCAACAGTGAATTATTATTATTATTTTCATTTTATTCATAATTAAATGCATTAAATCTGGCCATGAAGTTCATAATAATAATGTAATGTGGAGGTCTATGTGTGTTAAAGCACTAAAGTAAGTTACATGTTATATAACCGATATAAGATATAGCCTATAAAGAGAACAATTTCATTCCATTTGCTTCTGTTGAGTTGTGTGTGATACTATGCAGTTTTTTTTTATTTATGTTTTGATTGTCAACACAGACGGGACTAGACTCTGTAAGGCTGCTTTTTCAGATTGCCTGTTGACGTGGACTGTTCATATTTCATCCTCATCTCTGCACTAACCAGATAGACATATTCTTTCTTGCCTACAGGCCTTCCTTTGCGTCAGCACTCATTCTCACAACCCCCCAATTACCCTGCCGTAACCCCATCTGTGGCCGTATCTTCTGCAACCCAGAAGCATTAATCATTCCATGAGGCCGATTCCTTTGTCTGTGGGTCAGCTTCAGATGCCAGTGCAAAGCCATACAGCCCACATGGACCCAATTCGAGGCCATTTTTTTGTCTGTAGTGAATGATTGTGAATCACTGGCTTGGTTGTGCCTCTGCGGCTGAGGCCACTTATCCAGAGCTGCAGCAATGTGCTTGGGTTCAAAAGCAGCTTGGAGGAGCTTGCTAGAAACCAAAGCCATCTCTTATAGCTTATCGTTATGAATTAAGCAGCAGATGGGGGATATTATCATATTACAAGTCCATAATCATGGGATTAAATTATAAACCTGATGAATTGTGGGCATGCTTAGGTTTCAGGCTGGATCGAGCCTTGAGGTTTAACTCGGACTCCAAATGATTTTTCAAAGTCTGATTCGCCCCTATTAAATAGCAAAGTCTGAGGAAATTGAATCAGATCTTTGGAGAGGGACAGTTTAATATGGTCCAAGTCTTCCAGTCTCACAGGGCACACAGCGGGTTGGAAAGGTTTTGTCTGGTTATGATGATGCCTGGAGCATCAAAAAGTATTCAGAGTGGAAGCAGATCATCTGTGGAAACGATTTAGACTGGGTTCGAGTAGACACAATGTTTATTTGTTTACTGTGGTTTAATGCAATCCAGAATAAGCCTGGTTCCCGATCCCCAATCAATAATGTTATGTTTTTGCACTTGGTTATGCAAAGGGGCATTCAGATGACATTAAACTGCCAACTCTCAAAGAAAATGAATGACTTCTGCTTGCTATGTTTACCCACTGAATAAAAAAAATTATTCAGCAAGGATGCATTAAAATCATCAAAAATGATGGTAAAGATGTCACAACAAAAAATAAATAAATAATTAAATATACTATTTATAAAATATTATATAAAGATATTCATAACTAAATCCTGCTCTTCTTGAACTTCCGTTCATCAAATAATCCTGAAACAAAATTAACTGTGCTGAAACAGCACAACTGTTTCAACTGAGATAATAATAAAATATATATATATATATATATATATATATATATACAGTACAGGTCAAAAGTTTGGAAACATTACTATTTGTAATGTTTTTGAAAGAAGTCTCTACTGCTCATCAAGCCTGCATTTATTTGATCAAAAATACAGAAGAAAACAGAATTCTTAAAATGTTATCTACAAACATAATGGGTTCTTGTTTAATATACTTTAAAAATATAATTTATTTCTGTGATTCAAAGCTGAATTTCCATCAGCCATTACTCCAGTCTAAAGTGTCACATGATCCTTCAGAAATCATTCTAATATGCTGATTTATTATTAGAATTATCAATGTTGGAAACAGTTGTGCTGCCAAATATTTTTTTTTTGAAACTGCGATACTTTTTTCAGGATTCTTTGATGAATAAAAGATTAAAAAGAACAGCATTTATTCAAAATAGAAATCTTTTCTAACAATATAAATCTTTGCTATCACTTCTTATCAATTTAACACATCTTTGCTGAATAAAAGTTTTAATTTCTTTCAATAAAAGAAAGAATAAAAATTTACTGACCCCAACCTTTGAACAGTAGTGTATATTGGTAGAAAAGATTTCTGTTTTAAATAAATGCCCTTCTTTTTAACTTTTTATTCATCAATGCAGGCTTGATGAGCAGAAGAGACTTCTTTCAAAAACATTACAAATAGTAATGTTTCCAAACTTTTGACCTGTACTGTATATATATATATATATCTAGAACACAATCAGCATGTTTGATCACGTGACACTGAAGATGGAGTAATGGTTGCTGAAAATTCAGCTTTGTCATCACAGGAATAAACCATTATTTTAAAATAGGTTTTTCATGTAATTTTGATAGAGTAAATGTAGCCTTGGTGAGCATAATAGACTTCTTTCAAAAGCACTAAAATGCTTATGTCTTTTTTCCACCTTTTTCCTGCCTTTTATTACCCCACACGACTTGTGTTTCTGTCAGTGTGTAATCAAGTGGCATTGGATAGCTGTGGTGAGTCTGGGCCAGAAACTTACTTCCACCATTGAAAGCCTCAGACAGGGGGCACTTTCTCAGCCAAGGACAACTCCAGACCCAGTGCTGGGGGCTGTCAGCCTCCGTCGCTGGCAGGACAAAGCAGCGTTCACTCTGTGTGCACAGCATGCATGAGCCCATAGTGTTATGAGATACTAAATGCCTGTGCTTTTTTTTGTCTGTAAAATGACTCTCAGGAGTTTGTGCGGTTGTCATACCTTTGACTTTATTTTGGCACACAACAGAGAGCCATGAGTCATGTTGACATCACCTAAGGTCAGATGAAGTTGGTTTTAGTATCTTAAAGGGAAATATGCAGTTGAGAGACACTTTTATCATAATCACATACAAGTGCACAAGTGTATTAATTTATATATAATTGATCAATTTACTAGCAGTTTGGACTGTAAATTGTTTATACACCATTTTTTTCAGTGCAGTGTATATTTGATATACTGTATGTACTGTATTAAAATAAACATAGGGTACTGCAAAATAATGGCAAGAAACATCTTTCTATTGAGTTGTCAAGGAGGTAAAAACAACATAAATGACCAGTTAAGTTCAATTTAAAAACACATGACTCATGTGAGCTGGTTCTTTTTAGTGATTCATAAACATACAGCACAAGCACAAACGAAGGATTCTTCATGAGCTGGTTCTTTAAAATATATATAAAATTATATATATATAAATCAGCAACAATGTAGTCATTCATTCCCAAATGAACTGGTTCTTTAACCGAATCAAAAACATACAGCACATCAGTGCAGTCTGATTCCCAAACAGATTACTCTTCATGATCCGGTTCTTTTAGGTAAATCAAAAGCATATACAGCAGCAACAGTTTAGATTTATTCCAGATCAAATGACTCATTTTCATAATGAATCACTTTATATATACAGTATGTACACATTTTTTGCATGTTGCAAACGTTTTAATAGGCTTGCCTACAGTTTACACTGAATCTTATAAATCTACACAACACCAGTTAAACTGCCTTCTGTATTAATCATTTGTGATGGTCTCTATGTTTTAATGGTAGTCGGACCAAAGTCTGACACTCTGAGGCAGTAATCTTTACAAGCTAATGACTACATTCTACTTAGTGCATGGCCATTAACTCATAAATCATTACCCTGTATATTGAAAGGTATTTTGTATCTTAAAACAACTATAAAGAGTGTTTATAATTGGTATAGCTAGCAGAAAGGGCAGGGCTGGAGCTACAGGCACCCAATTTGTTCAACAGTTGTTCTCCTACAATCCCACCAAGATCACTTTTCACATTTGTATGATCTCTTTTTATCACGGCAGCCTTGCTTTTAGGCTATATGTGCACACATGTATGCACTTGTTGATGATGGGTCATATGCTTTATGCAATACATTCCTTGGTGGAGTGCAAACACAGATGATTAAGAAGGGTCCTTGCTAGATACACAATCTCCACTCTCCACCCACAATACATGTCGGGATACCAGAGCCACTCCACCCCGACATCTTTACATACTCTTAAGTATCAGCGTCTGAGTCATGTAAAGTACAATAAGATCAGATGATGAAGGATTCCAGTGATGTAGTCAGGCAGTTAAATGGGATTAAAATCTGATTCATACACCTCGCTGGTCAATAGTCTGTTATAGTTCATCTACATTTTCATCTTTAAGTCAACTTTTAAAAAATAGTGTTTGTGTAGTTATAAACTTATATAACTATTTTCATTCTTCAGTGGAATATATATAATATTGTCCATACAAATAAAGTCAATAGTGTCAGATGCTGTTTTGGACACCACTGACTTTCATTATATATATATATATATATAAACACTTGAAGTGACTTATTATGAATGATTTCTTGGTATAGGATAAAAATATTTGACTTCTTAATAATAAAGCAATTTGTAATTGCTAGGTCTTCATCTGAAACATTTTTTATATATAGGAAAAATGTTTCATATATATATATATATATATATATATATATATATTTTATTTTTTTTTTTTTTTTTTATTTTTTTTTTTTTGGCTATTGACCATTTGAGCTATACTGAAAAATGTTAACCAAGTCACCATCCAACCAATTCCTGATGAACAAAACAAGGCCCCATCCTAAATTTTTTCAAATTCTAATATCCTGTTTCGCTCTGAAATTTGTCGCATTTCAAATGTAAAATTAATTGCACAATTGCAAAAAAAAAAATAAAGATCTGCCATTATGCAGTTTAAAGGATGCAATTGATTCCTCTCATATACTAGAGGAAATATAGTTTTATGAAAATTGCATCTATCACTGATTCAACACTAAGCATTCCATGCAGCCATTCTGTGTCTGGATCTTTACAGAGATTCTAATTGGATTACAGTAAAACAAGGGAACTGAAGATTCCCATCTTTAATCCATGATTGCTCACAAGATCCTCTTACTATGTGTGTGGTATCATTTGGTTGTCCTGATGAGGCTGTGAGCTGCTTTGGCTGGCATATCTGCTCTCTCAGTGAGTGCTCTGGGTTAAGATGAGCTTTTTATTTGGGCAGATTCCATGTCTGACTGCCTGAATAAGATTATTAATAATTTGGAGACAAACCAGATTTGCTTGTGTGTCTTTACATTATATAGATGATGTGATATATATTTGACTGTCATAAATCTACCTGTCATAGAAAGTTAGCTTTGTTTCAGGAAATGATGAATCCACACTTACTCTTCTGTCAACGCTGTCCAGTCTTGTTAAACAGACATCGTTGTTTGAAAGCATAAACACATCTCTTTTCTACTTTTTTGATTTTTTATGAGGAGGGCAGGGATGAATGTTTCTTGGAACAGGACGTTGAGCACAGCATGTTTGACTGATGTCATATACAGCGCTGAGCGCCAAGTGTGATTCATACAGAATGATCTAGTCACCTCATGAAACCAAACCACTGAAATCATGTGAAAAATAGCTCACACACACAAAAAAAAACATTTCTGCCATTTACTCACCTTCATGTTGTTCCAAACCCATACGAAACAAAAGATTCAAAAGGTGAATTTGTGAACATTTTTTGATCACTTTGTTTCATATAACAATTCATAATGGTATCATATCAAAAAGTGGACCATAAAATCTGTGCATTATATTTTAAGTCTTCTGAGGTGATATGACCAAAATAAGGCCATTATTAACTGATAATTGTCTCTTTCAGTGGGCTGTTAAGAGCTACGATTGGTGAGTTTCATATTATATTAATAAATATCATATCTTCCTGGACACTTTTCTTTAGAAAACTTCAAGTCGTGCTTTCTTACTTCATTTCAACACTTGGTTGTAACACACTGTGAAAAGAACAATCGTCTTTTATAATAAACAGACATTATTATGTATAAAAATGTGTTTCTTCAGCCAAATGTTTTAGCCAACTAGAACACTGTTTGCACTTATTGCTTCAGTCTTTATATAGTGCTTGAGACATCAAATATTGTTTGAATAATATTATGATCCCATAACGAGAGATCTGTGCCCTGTTAAATCTCAGAGTTATTAACGAAAGCAGGAATGACATTTTAAGAACTCCTTAGCTGGCTGTCATGACTCATATCTGTTTATCTGCATATTTCGATCATGATATCATGTGTTTTCATGTTACTGTAGCAGAACGTGTATCCCGTTCAAATCTGCTTTTAATTTTCCAAATTTAATCCATTTGGAAGTAATCGTCTCTAATGCTCATACTGTATCCGAGGTCAAGAGGAATGTTTGAAAGCGAGTTGCTTCCTTAAAAACCTGTTGCATGTGTGTAGGCTTGTTGTTTTCATTAGCATGTCAACTTAATATTTTGAGGTGGGGTGTCACAGCTTTAAACAACTGGCACACTTGCGTGTGTTGACCTGGTTGTGGTGTGTCATGGCCTATGCGCACTCATAAGACTGCAGTTATATCATGGCCTAATAAAAAGCTATTTAATTATATTTAAAATATACAACAGAGCACATTGCTGTATCCCACAATGCAGTGCACTTTACTTGGCCAGTGTGATGAATTAAATAGAAGGAATCCTTTTTTGGCTCATTATTTGATGGAACTGCCAAAAAATATATATTTTTAGACCAAATATATTAAATGCTTTGAAATTTTCAAATAGTTTGAAATTAAATATAATTAAAATAAATTCAATTAAATAAGTAGCATGTGTGTGTGTGTGTGTGTGTGTGTAATGCTCATCAAAAAAAACTTTAGGGATCTTATGTAAAAAAAGATGAATCTTTTAAAGGAATAGTTCACACAGAAATGACAATTTGCTCACCCACAGGCCATACAAGATGTAGATCAGTTTGTTTCTTCATTGGAAGAGATTTGGAGAAATTTAGCATTACATCAGTTGTTTGCCAGTGGATCCACTGTAGTAAATGGGTGCCATCAGATTGAAACGTGACACTGGACCAATAAGGGTAAAAAAAAAAAAATTAATTGAGATTTATACATCATCTGTATGAAAATCTGAATAAATAAGCTTTCCATTGATGCATGATTTGTTAGGATAGGACAATATTTGGGCAAATTAAGTCCTTATCAATGCATATTACTAATTAAAAACAAAGTTTTGGTAGGAAATTTACAAAATATCTTCATGGAACATGATCTTTATTTAATATCCTAATGATTTTTGGCATAAAAGAAAAATCGATCATTTTGACCCGTACAATGTATTGTTGGCTGTTGCTACAAACATACACATGGGACTTATGACTGGTTTTGTGGTCCAGGGTCCCAAATGATGGATTTGTTTATGACAAACATGCAGCTTTTGACTTCACAGGGTGTTAATTGATAGACTGGAGTCATGTGGATTACTTGTGGATTATTGTGATGTTTTTATAAGCTGTTTGGTCTCTCGTTCTGACGGCACCCATTCACTGCATATTGGTGAGAAAGTGATGTAATGATATATTTCTCCAAATCTATTTCAGTGAAGAAACAAACTCTTCTACATCTCAGATGACCTGAGGGTTAGTACATTTTTGGCAAATGTTCCGTTTTACGGGAACTGTTTCTTTAAGGAAAGACATTCTTGGTTGTAAACGTTGTTAGCAAACAGTATGTCTTATTACATGTGTCAGTGGTAGGCAATGACTTAATCTGAAAATACCTCTGTTTCTTTATCAAGCAAACAGCTGAACATCTGAAACAAAGGGTGTGTCCCAGCATTCCCTCTGTCCGATGCACTGATGTCATGGTGTGTGTGTTGAGCACTGAGGTTATGTGTGTGTAATCCTGTGCTGTTGGATGGAGTGCAGTTTGCTTGTGTGTGGTGTAGTAACTCCAGTGTACTGCTGTGCTGCACGCTGCACAATGCTTTCTATTCTCTGCCAAGATAGAGGACAGTATGATGGTAGACTTGTCCTCTCCTTTCTCCCTTTTGTCCCTCAATTCTTGGTTAAAAAGGCCCTTTGTGTCCAGTTGAGATCACATGTCACAATATTTGAACAGCTGCAGTGTGTGTTAGTGGGTGTGATGTGGAGATTGTGTACAGTACAACACTCGATGTACAACTTTACAGTGTGATGTACAAGTTTAGTCCAAAATATGTTTTGCTTCTTGCTTGCTTTTAAGATTTTTCAAGCTTTATATGTTTCTTGAGTTTATACATGACGTTATCATCATTTATCCTGTAATCAAGTACATTTCATTGCCTACAATTACTTCTGCATGCTTGATTTGATTATTGTGCATTTGATAAATAAACTTTGACTTGACATGACTTGACTAATAGAATGTAAAATTACTGTATATCCCTGTATAAAATTACTGGCCCTAACAAAACTAAATGCCAGGAATAGTTTGCACAAATATTCTCTCATCATATACTCACCCTAATGTCAATACAAGCCCATATATGATTTTTTTTACTTTCGTGGAACACAAAAGGAGATTCTTCAGAATAGCCTCTTTTTTCCTTACAATAAAATGTCTAGAGATGCGTTTTTTTTTTTTAATTTTAACTTGATGGCAGCGAATGTCAACATAAAAAAATGCTGAAAAGCAATATAAAATAGACAATACACCACTATGTTCTTGTTTCTGTGTGCACTATTTTCAAAAGTCTTTTGGAAACATTTGATTGCTTTTGAGTGAGGAAATGATCAATATTTAAATTGTAATTTAAATTACAATATTCACATATGGTTGAATAGATTACTTTTTGATGCTTTCATTAATTTAATTTAATTTCATTTAATTTAATTTTTTTATCTTGGACATCCTCCTGCTTAAAAATCTCAGTTTGTGTTCCATGAAAGAAAGAATTCTGCAGATTTTTTTTTTTTTTTGACTCATTTGTCTTGAAGACTTGAGATAATTTTTGAATATATATTTTTGGCATTTTATTGTGATAGGATAGTTTTTTAGAGTTTACAGGAGGCAAATTGGGGGAGAGAGATCAGGAAATGTAATGCTGGGATTTGAACTTGGGACACCCATAGCTCTGTATGTAGGCACACTGCCCACAAGACTATCGGCGCCTGGCTTGAGATCATTTTAATCAGAACATATTTATAATGTTACATCAGTCTGCAGAGAGCAGGCAAAGAGGGCTCACCCAAATTTTGCATTGCACTCCGGTTCTATTCATCAGAACTTAGAAGCTTAGAATTAGTACAAGTATATTTAAAAAATAATTCACGAAAATTTCTTTTATTTTATTTCATTGTATTTTTCATTTAATGACGTTAACGGGCTGACATTTTTCTCTTGACTTGTGAAAGTCCATAGGAAAAAGTCATAGGAATTATGTGGCTTGTTTACAAGAAATTAGAAAAGTGTTTTGTAAGCTAGCTGAAACTTTCATATAGACTGCTTGACTTGACCATAAACTGTGATTTAGGGTCATTTTGTAACTATTGACAGCTAAGTAGCAATTAGGGCTCTTTAAAATACTGCTTGTGTTGAAATGTAGTGACAGCAATTGACAGTGTACTACTTATGTAAGAGTGAATCAAGAGACAGAGGGGAATGCTGGCTACTGGGAGGGTGGACGAAAGGGTGAGAGAGTTTCAACTCATTCAACAGTGAATTGAAGTGCAATTAAAATGCTGTGAATGATCAAATAGAGAACACACAGTCTCAAAAGGGCCATTCTTTAAAAGATGCCAGCAGGCGAATATTTTGTATATATGTTTGTGCTTGCGTAGGCATGCCATAAAACATCATTTCGGTTGGCCACAGAAAGCAACGATCCATTCAATTATATCATGTGTTATGACAGAGCATAATTAAAAGTGACTGTGTTATGCAACACATTTTGCATCGAAATAAAGCAATGTTTTCTAATGAATAGTCTGAGAACCTGTGCTATGTTGTATATGTACATTTCAGTGTGTCTAGTATATACACTACCAGTCAAATTTGTTAAGAATTCTCTTCTGCTCACCAACCCTGCATTTATTTGATCCAAAATAAAGCAAAAGCAGTAATATTGAAATATTTGAAGTGAAAATAATAGTGAAATATTTTTACTATTTAAAAGAACTGCTTTTTATTTGAATACTGTACATTTTAAAATGTAATTTATTCCTTTGATCTATCTGTATCATTTAATTTAACTTTACTACACACCAGACTATTTGTAAATAGTAGCATTTAGTTGGTTTGAAGAAACCTCTGTCTCTGTTTGGAAAGTAAGTTACGGATTGATGACTTGATTGACTGTAAGACTTTGTGAGCCCAGATTTTAGCAGGACGGTTCTGCCAATCTGACATTGATCTGTAACCATGATGCAACCGTCTTTAAATCAATTCCTGTCCTCAGAGTCCTATAGACAGTCTCACCCTGATCAATACTGACCAGTCCCTCATGTCTTATACAGAGTGGGATGTCAGCATGTGGTCCAAACGAAACAGCTCATTTGTTGTTGTTACAATAAACATAACAGAAGAACTCGGAGACTTTCAGTTTCAGTGTTACTATTTATACTCTCTGACTCTGATTTTGATGTAGGGCAGTCGCTTATAAATAATGGCATTTGACCCATGTACAGCCCCTGGGAACCTTGAAATCTCCTCTAGAAACTACTCTGTCCTAGAAAAATGTGGTTAAATGAATTATCAGCTTGAGGGCATTGTAATGTGTCTGAGGAGAGAGAGCATTACATTTCTTTGGCTGGCCCAAAAACGTTTGGAATGATGCATGTTCAGTTTCAAGGAACTCTGGCAGTGTTTAGGAAGACACATTCTGACATTTTATCCTGCATGCAATACTCCACAGACTGTACTGATGATCTGTCTTAAAGTAAGGCCACAAACAGGACAGGAGATGAGCAGTCTGTACTGTTCTGAACCTGATTAGGAGGTTCTTTGGTGGATTTCATCAGAGGAAATTAAATTTTCATGTTGTAGGTTCACTTAGATTTGTGTTGCTTATAACAGACCTGTTGGACCTTTTGACTTGTATTAGATATGATATGCACACTTAATCTTACCAGAGTGATCCTTTTGATATTTTTTATTTTTACTCTTTAAGTTCTTCCTCTGACTGTCACTTTTTTTGTCAGTCAAACCTCCTGCAGTTCCCTCACGAATCCCAGTTTTGGAAACCCTGCATTAGATACAAAATACCAAACAAATGATGCTAGAGCTTTTCTCAGAACTTACAGTTTTGTAAGCTTTTTTTATTAATCAATTGGTCTTGAGAGAATTTTTGTATGGAGTTAGTTCCTCTCGAGTTCACACAGGTGCTGTTGCAGAATAAACACTGGTGTGGTTCATCATATTAACATATGAATATGTTCCACAAAGTTTGCCAACTAGAAAGCATCCAGGGCTTTTTGTCTTCATCTTGAGCAACATATCTATCACTTCATATTTTGAAACCTACACTGTAAAAAAAGACCATGATTTTAACGGTAAAAATCTGTGAAAATGCTACAGTAAAAACCTGTTAAATGGTTAATGATAAGTTCCTGTAAAATTTACAGGGAAAAACCTTAAACTGACGTTCCCAGAATTCCCTGCATTGCATTTCAAATTTTGTTTGAATTTGATGTTTTTTTCTTTGAAATAACTATGTTTCTTAGGTTTTTTTTAATCAGTTATGTTTATTAGGGTTGTATGTTACATCTAATGTTGTTCAGTTAATGTTTATTGCATATTTCAGTTTAATGAGTCTCACCATGCTGGTGTTTAGTGCTTGTGTGAATGACACTGTGCACCTTCTATATATATTATTTGTGATGGGCTTTGGTTCATCATGTGACTTTCTCATCACCACCTGCATTTGGTGGTTATCAGTGTATTTCAAAGGTACAAAACAGATTTCAGTACTTCAATAGGTTGGTATATTAACATTATATCAGTTAATGAAATTACGGTATTTAACTGTAAATTTAAGTTAAAACCGTAAAACCGTAAAATGTTGTTACCGTATTTTTTATAGTAGAATTCCAGGAACCACAGCTGCCAGGATTTTTTTTTACAGTGTAACAAAGGTCATTTTGTGAAATGTGTTGATTGAAAAGTATGTTTGTCCTATATTTCTTTAAAGTAAATATCACTTGTTGTAATATTTGATGTTAATACATTTTTAATTGTGCCATACAATTTTATATACAGTATGATGTTGGTAAATATTAATATTGTAGGTCTCATTGTCTCTGAAGAGCACTGATCTGAGGGTCAACAGGTCCAGCGTTCTGCTCTGTTAGTTTGATATATGTATCCAGCTCCACCCACTGCTCAATAAACACTCTCATAAATGGGACCTGTGATGATGAGCGCAGTGACTTTAACATGATGCACCATCATGAGTCACGGACTATTAAGCTTAATGCAGAGAGCCTTGAGAGTGAGAAAAGGAGAGGAAGGCACTTAGACACACACACACACACACACACACACACACACACACACACACACACACACACAGAGGCCCTGCTTACTCCAAGAAGGACAAAAAGAGTGCAATGCAGTCTGAGTATGCTCTAAATCAGAGCAAGTGCAAGGTCATCTCAACTGTGACCTTTTCAAGCAGCAGATTTAGTCTGATGAGGAGTGATGCATGGTGTGGAGGACAGAGAGAGAACAAAGAGCTTAAGCAGGTTCATTGCAATCTATTGTTCTTTCTCAGTGTGAGAGATTTTCTTGTGGTTATATTTAGTGTGTGTGTGTGTGTGTGTGTGTGTGTGTGTGTGTGTGTTTATACAGATAGGTTCCATAAGGTTATCAGTTGTTATAAATAGGTCTTTTCTGTATTTTGATCAATATTTTTTGGCAATCACAGATTAATCTGCAGCCAGTAATATTGTTATGCATTGTTTTTTAAGCCCACTGCTGTCTGCCAGAGAGAAATAGAAGCCTGATGGTGTTGACAGGATCTGTATTTTTTATTCATGGTTGAGCCAAACCTGGCCAATGGCTTTAGAGTAGTGGGATAGAAGTCAATACATAATGCATGAAACAGGAGACACTGGTTTGGACATCCTCGCTGATTCTGTTGCACAGCAGTTCAGTGGGAACAGAAAGACAGAAGGACTTCAGTGATGGTACAGTGATGTTCACACGTCAGACATTTTTTTTCTTCTCTTCATGTAGTGAAACAATTTAGGCTCAAATCAACATTTATTTAGTTAGTTAGTTAGTAAGTAAGTAGTAATAAACAAGTTGGATATTGTACAGTCAGCTGGTAATTTTTGCAAAATAAATTCTGACAGGAAGGGATACAGACAGACCAGTTTAGGAAAGTGTGTATCTTAGGTGCTTTGACTGGATTCAATTATGATTTTCACCATCTTAAATCACATTTTACCTTATCTCTTTAAAATCCATTTTAAACACCAAACTATTTCATGTGATAAATAGGATATCTTAAAAACTGTATGCATAATAAAATTTAAAAACTATTTCTAAACTAATTAGAAAAAACTAATTCAAAATAGATTTCAATGAAGTTACAGTCTTTATTGGAAAAGCTAAGCTCATCCTATCTTGACTGCAGCTGTAGACTGTTGTTAATCTCTGATTTGGGTGGTGCTAATGGGTTAGAGGCAAAAAGTCCAATGTGTTTTATGAAGAGTGAAATGTACAGGTATGTTGGAATGATAATTAGCTTAACCACACACACTTAAGTGGAACGATAAGTTAATGGCCTCATTTACTTCTATTAAATCGCATTTAAGAGCAACTGATTCCATGTACCTGCATACCAAGCACTATTTAATGAAGTTTACCATGTGAACACAAACTTTGGTCGACTTGGGCAGCTTCATGCATACTAACTTGGTTAGTTTTGGCAGATATTTTTTGTATAATGACCACAAAACTGTATAACAGTACCAAACAACTAACTGTGTACGTTTTCTCTCTCATGTCTCTCTGGTCTCTTCTCACATTTTTCCAACATTATAAATAATTTAAACTCAAATAAATCATACTTTGTGTCTATTTATTTATTTATTTGGTAAGTACTCAGGAAATAGGTCATATAAATCGATATTAAGTCCTGACAGGGGGATCTGGATCTTGTACTGTATTTGAAAAACAAAAAATTCAAAAGCAATCCTTCATTTCCTTACTGTTTCACAACCCTGGACCGATCAGAACCCACTACTGTCCCACAACAATCTCTGACCACCGCAGCCACATCTTTTATGTCTTAGTATACTCAAAAAGCCACTTCCTACAGACACACTCTAGCTTTTTCAAACCAAGTGTGAAGCGAACGGTTCCACAGTGCGTAATGTCTTTTTTTCTGTTTTCAGCGAGGCATTTAAATGACTTTAACAGCTCTGCTTTCTGAGCGCAGTTCAGTTTTCCTGCCTGTAAAAGTACCACAAATCTGTGGCTGTTTCTTATCATGTAATTGCAGCACTTTAACTTCATCTACGTGCCTGTTTTGGCATTTTGTCCTGTGTAGAATTTTTCTTATCTTCACTAAAACAGTGGCAAGAAACATTTGCCGTTATCTTAGGCTAAAAAAGGCAACATTTCTGTTTTAAAGAGCTCATTCAGATGGACTTGTAACAGGTAGCTCTATGTACAGCTCTCGCTTACCATCATCTGATCAAAGAATAGTCACTCATTTATTGTTACAGGCCCGATTTTGCTACAGGTCACAAAGGAACAGATCATGGTATCGGTCACAAACTGCTGAACAAAAAAAAATTCACCAGATACACACGTCTTTGTCCTCGTAATTGTTATTCTTTCAGTTCCCATGCTGCCCACAGGCCATACAAACAACGACCAGACTTAAACCTTGCAGACTAAACCAGACATGAGACTCTGCACCTCAGTCTAATTTGAGTATGTGAGTTTCATTTCCCAAACTAGTCAATCCATCTTGAATACAGGGTGTACCTGAAAGGGTGCATCCCCATGTCCAGGTTAAAATTGGCTCTAAAATCAAAAGAAAAAAAGTAGAGATCTTATATATATATATATATATATCTTATAAGAAGGAATAATGATAATTTCTTCTTTTTTGATTTTATTATTATGATTTTTATTTTTATATGTGATTGTAAATCTTGACAGTTCTAAAAAATCAATTAGAAATGTGTAAAACCTATAAATAAATAAATAAATATTATTTATATAGTATTTATAATTTACAATTTTATTTATAGGTTTTTATAAATTTCTAGGTTATTTTTAGAACTGATAAGATTTACATTGTGAAATTATTTTCATGGTAATCAAGTACATTAATTCTCATTACTGTAATGTATTTTATAATTGTCTTTGTCAGAGATTATTCATTTTTCTCAATTCATTTATGGTTATTCTCATCATTAAATTTAAATTAAATTAAATTAAATTAAATTACTTTAACAACAGGCTATTTAAATCATATTTAAATACTTTAAATATTATCATTATATAAATAATTTTAAAAATACATCATAGATATTGATATTATTAATAATATATTATTAGATATTATTAAAATATAATACGTAATATATTATTATTTTATTATATTATTATTAATCATATAATGTATGAATATTGATTAATGTTAATAATGTTTATAAAAAACATTTTATTAAAGAATAACAATTTAATAACAATTAAAGTGTTTGTTTAACAGTAATGGGAATTTATGGTGAAGTTATGCTTATTTTTTTATGAAAATAATGTCAAACAATCTAATTGGTCCTTAAAACTGGCTTTAATCATGATACAATTTTTTTCTTACATTTTTTTTTTCAGTTGAAATATGACCTGGCCATGTTCTTGACAGGTTTTGTGAGATTCACCCATATATAACTCAGTCTACAAGCCCCACATATTACACAAAGCTATGCAGCATATGCAGGTTACAGTGTGCTGCTTTTCATATCTGCGCTGCCTACATTTGCACACGTCATAAAATATCTCACAAATGTAGCCCGGTGAAGAACGGCGCTGCATCTGTCAATTTTACATTGTGAAGTGTCTGTAGTGATTTAAATAACCTCTCTCGGCTGGACTGCCTGCTCACGGCCAGCGGGTCAAGCTGCCACACTTGGGAGGGAGCAGGAATGCCTGGCCGTCTTGTTGTGTGTTATTTCTGTATCCTGGCAGCCTGCTGCTGGTACATTTAACCCCTGCCTTTCCTCAGATCACCACACCCACCTCCTCAAGACTCCCATTGTGTCTTCGCAGGGAGGATTTTCTTTGTAACCAGTGACACTGTAGGGAGGAGGGGCCTGCTTTTGCTTTCCCTCCTGGTCACGTGACACATTCCCCTTCCAGTAACCACAGCAACCAGCACTGGTCCAGCCTGTATCTTGCTGTTATGAGAAGAGGAGGAAGAGAGAAAGAAAAAGAGAGGAGAGAAAGCCCAAAATAAACACACTCTTCCCAGCAGCTGTCAGAGATCGCAGTAAGTGCCGTTCACTTGGCTTCTTTGCTTTGACTGCGTACTGTTTAGTGTGCATGCTGGTGAATAAATAAGAGGCATCTTTACTGGCTGCTTTGTTGCGGTGGATGACATCATTACATATCAGTTTAAATATGAGATGCTGCATGTGCCAGTGTGAGATATAGACGACTGTCAGAGAGACAGCTGGAATATTATGGGTGGATCCCTGCGACTGCGTTTTCATAACCTGGGATGAAGTCTCAGTGGGATGCATGCTTCCCATTAGCTTTTTATAACACCTCTCTGCCAGCACGGTTTCTACGGTTGTGATGGAGGAACTGGGCCTTGTGTGCTCTGTTTAATTAGCAAACCTACTGTGCCAAATACAGGCACAATTCTGGGTCGTCCTGTTCTGCTGTAGAGCATCCATATGTGGAACGTCCTTGTGGTGCTGGAGGAGGATACAATGTTGGTATATTGCAGAGAGATCTCCTTTGATGCATGAAGTATCGGCAGACTGCATGAGAATCTGATTATAAAAACACGAAGAATGAAACATTAGATATTATATTGCATTTAGGTACACAGGATACAATCCAATAAAAACAGAAGATATATTACAAATGAATGTTTGTATGATCAATGCATAATTCAGTTATTTTTGCAAAAAAAAAAAATGAAATTTTGCAAATGTAACAGTGATATACTGAGAACAGATTTTTTATGGAATCATTTCTGCTAACCCTCGCTAGGACTGACAATAACTTCTATGAACACAAACACAAGGTCAAAGCATGAAAATGACTTTTTAAATTACTAATAAAAAATGTAAATAGTTTGTGGTTCTGCTATTAAATTTATGTTGATTCATTTTTATTATTTCAATAATTTACGTTAATTTACCAATAAATTGACAAACTATTGGAATAATTTCAATACTATTTTAAAATATTTTACATTTATTTAAAAATATTTTGAACAATATATATATAATAATAATTTATGAAGGTTAATATTTCTGAAACATTGTATTATGAGCATTTTCTGTGTTTATTTTCCTCTTTATGATAAATCGCTTGTCGTATTCCTCAATTGTAAGTCACTTTGGATAAAAGCATCTGCATGTTGCTATGACCTGGACATGTTTTTGGTTCACCCATATATGAAAGATACAAACACAAGGTCAAAGCATGAACATGTAAGGTCACATACACCTTGTCATATTTTAATATTTCACCTTCACAACATTGAAAGGAGTTATTGTCTCCTATATCAGATGTCAAGTTGTGTCTTGATACATGCTTGATGCAGACTTAAATGATTTCAAACGCTACTTTATCATGGTAATGTAATGGGATATGATTGATAACAGTAACTGTAATGTTTGATGTCCTGTGCTATTGACTCTGCATGAGAAGTGTTTTGTTTTGTTTTGTTTTGTACTCCTCAGTAAATCACACAAAAGCCTACAGCTTTATATCTGTTGCATCTGTAAATCTTGTAGCAGCTGTTGGTCCAACTTTTCATCTTTTCATCAGACAGAGCCTTTGTTTTGGGTTATGTTGGGCTTCTTTGTTTTACAGGAACACAGACATTTCTTTCACTCTGAACTGTAGATTAAGTGATTTCTTTGTGGAATGCAGTATTTAGATTCTCTTCCGTAAAATATTTTCTTTGTCTAACACCAAACAGATGTAGACTGTCATCGAGTCATCAGATGAATTATGTGTCTAGTCTGAGAAGCCTAGCCTTTAACTTGTTCATACTTAATTTAGATTTTAGGTTGAAAGCCCTCAAATTATCCCTCTACGAGCAATAATGACCTAATTAGTGCCGACGAAAGTATCACTATTACTAGTACTCATCCTTAGGGTTTGGGATTTGAGCAAACCACTAACCTCATTTATTAATTTTTGGAACTCGTCCCTGCATTGTTTGTGCTGTGGGTTTAGAGACTTGTTTGTTTAGACTTGGGCCAATAAGTAAGCAATCCTATAAAAAGTTAGATCTAAATAAAATCTAGTATAAAACCTGTGTAATGCATTTTAGAGGAGCACCACAGGAATGTGCTAAGGATTCTAGAGAATATGCTGCTATCTTTCCAACTGACTTCACTACCAAAGAAGGTTCTTTTCACATTAGTTAAGCTGTGAAATCTGCTATCTGGCCGGGATCTGGGAGCACTCTTTAAATCAGGAGATATAATTAAATTTAATTGGGACAATTTAAGTGTGATTGTAAATCTATTACTTTGGAGTTAGAAAGTGTGTTAATATGAATGTGAATTGAAGGTGTGTGGCTTCAGATTTGTGAACAGGACTAATACGTTATGGAGATGGTAAATGTACTGTAAGTAGCGCCGTCAACGTTTTTTTTTCTTTTTTTTTTGAAAGATGTCTCTTATGGTCACCGAGGCTGCATTTATTTGATCAAAAAACAGTAATATTCTGAACTATTATTTCAATTTACTTCATTTCAACTGTTTTCTATTTGAATATATTATCAAATGAAATGTATTCCTGTGATGGCAAAGCTGAATTTTCAGCATCATTACTCCAGTCTTCTGTGTCACATAATCCTTCAGAAATCATTCTAATGAACATTAATATTTGTAGCATAAATGTAATACATATACATATATATATATATATATATATATATGTGTGTGTGTGTGTGTGTGTGTGTGTGTGTTTTATTGTATTTATTCATTCTTTAAAAAAGTTATCTTCACTTATGGAGTGAAGAAAGATTCTCAGAGCAGCTTGTGTTGATGGATAACAGATTTAGCGTAGCATAACAGAGGCAGGATAAAGCTGTGGTTGATGTTCTTGCTCAACATAGAGAGATAAACTAAAACCATCTGCACTGGAATCTATGCACTTAAAAAAAAAAGAAAAAGAAAGAAAGAAGTCACAATACGGCACATAACCTTGGGGAGTAGTTTTGGCTTACATATACATGCTTTGTTACAGATCAGTATGTTACTGATTTTCATAGCATAACCTGAATCCTATATACTCTGCATCTTTCAATTAAGGCATAATGGCAGATTGAATGTGTAATTTAAAATAGACATTATATAAAAAAGATACACCCTTCACCTTCAAGGCTCTGCAATCACTGGTCAATGTGCTTTTTTAAGTGGGTGTTCAGTGAGTGTTGTGAGTGTGTGGAGCTGATAGTATTATAAGAACTCAACACTCAAAGAGAGGAACAGTGTTTTCCATTTAAAGCTATATACAATCACATACTCAGAAACACCTCAAACAGGTGTACATCAACAGATAAGTGGATATTTTTATAATGTTATCTTTGTATTTGTCCTTTGAGTCATGTTCAAGAACATTCACTATTCCCTTCCATCATTATTACATAAAAGTTTTGTTTTCTGTTTTGGAGAGCATCTTGCAGAGCAAAATATGTTTGTAGTTCATAACATTTGTTTGCTTCAGTTGCTTCCGGTGAACTATGATTTCCCAACAGACTTTTCTAAAATCATCTGACATTTTTTGGTTCTTTGAAAGAAAAACAAGTCCTACTGCAGTATGTTTATTTTTTGTGAGTTCCAGATCTTTGCTTGAAGCCTGTCAACACAATGAATCCAACTTGCTTTAAGTCTGTCAGAAAAATAAATACAACTTTTATAAGATGTCCTCGCCTTTTCTGGGCCTGTATTTGGTTTAGAAAACCGTAGAGAATGATCAAGGAACCAAGCCTTTTTCATTTTCCCAAACTGGTTGGATGAAGGACACTGAATTTTCTCAACCAGCTGGGATTTATAACTCCATAAAACTGGGCAAAATCACAGAGCTCATAGTGGTTGAGTGTACCCTAACCACCGCTGTTTAAACTGCCACAGACGACAGTGGCTGCTCCCCTTCCAGACTGAATAACACATTGTACTGTTGCAGTAGGGCATCTAATCATATATCAATTGCCTGATTTATATAACATTTTATTCCTGATAAAACGTTTTGTCTGGACAGATTTATGAAGTGATAAAATGAGATATCCAAAATGCCCTCTGTACAACCTTTAATGTTAGTTTAATGTTAAGAATTCTGAACTTGTCTCTATCCATTGATCAGGTTTCTGTTCTGGAAATGCACACAATTTTCAGAACACTTGCAATACAAAACAACTGTCTTAATTTACTGTGAATAAATCAACTATAAGGAAACATGGTGACCTGTGGTGGAAAAAATTAAATAAAAACAATTGAAAACTTTTAATAAATTATAGCTAATAATAATAATAATAAATTATGAATAATGAATAATTAGGTGTCATTAACCCTAAAACAAACGACAGAAATAAAGAGAGAAGCAGGTGTAGAAAATTACAAAAACGAGGAGTCCCAAATCATTTTTACTTGTGAACGACCTTGCCTGGTGACGTCATTTGAGAAAGCCAATCAGATTAAACTGTGGCAATGTTCCGCCCATTGTTGCCAGGAGTAGGGGGAGTGAAGCCAAGAAGTGTTCTTTCTTAACTGCCGTACAGTGAAATGCAGAGGAATAAATTCAACATCAACTGAAGTTTATACTTTATTGCCTTGTGGACTATTATCATCTGATACGTGACTGTTTACTCGTGAGAGAAATATTAAGGTTGGATTTGTTTCCTCCCCCTCTGCTGCTCCATAGTGTGGGATCCTCCGTCTCTCTCGCATTTAGCGCCTTTCTAAGGCAGCAGTATGAACGGACACACAGGCGGAGAGATCTAATACACGCGTATTTCGGTTAAAATGTTTGGCTCTGGTTTGGGATTTTGGGAACGACTTCAAGACGGACACGTGGAATAATAAATAATGTCACTGCTTTGAAATTCGTTCTTGGGAAGTGCACAGGCAAAAGCGTGTCCTTGTTTATTATTGGATCCATGAAATAAAGGTAAGCACCGACTGCGGTGATTGTTGTTCAGAAACGGCTACTTTTGCTGACTGGTGGTGGGAAGTCCGACTCATTTCAGCGAACCGGTTCTTTTGAACAGTTCGTTTTAAAGAACCGGGTCAAAAACCGATTCATTAGTTTTTACGTCATTATGCTTTGAAACGTTCCATATATTGTCGTTTAATTAGTTGTTTTCGATTAAGTTTTATTAATAAGCGTGTTGCTAATCATGTGTCCCAGTTCAGCCATGATTCAGCTCATGATAAGAAAGTGATTTTTAGAGCCTAACTTAATCATATTTTGCACTTGCATTAAACTAAATTTATATTCATCCCTGGCTTAAGTTTTTGCACGTTTTAAGTAACTTTTGTTTACTTAAAGCAATTGTTTCTCATATATGTGGACAAAACGGTTGTGTTAAACTTGCACCCAGAACGTTTTATTAACGTTTCTGCGATTCAGCTGTTAAAATAAATTCGTCCAATCTGTCAAATCCTCGGTTCACCCCACATGCTCATAGTATCAGATCTGTCATCAGTTGTCGGTTCATTACGTGTCGGACATGTTTGAAATGAACTCTTCTCGGTTCATTGAATCAGTGAGTTCCGCTCGGTCCAGTTCAGTCCGATTCGTGAACGAATCGTTTAGACCGGTTATGTATAGAGGTTCTAAAGATTCATGTAAAAGATCAGTGATGATGCTCGTGCTCTATCCAACTCTCTTACGGAGATAAAGAGTTAAATCTTTTGACACACTGACCAACAGTAGAATAAGATGAAAAGTCGGTCTTGATTTATTATTCACGTTTCAACGGTTGATAAGCGTTTCGTTTCATAACGAAATTTGAAATGACTCGCGTACACATTCCAGCGAACCTAGAAGCCGGTTTGTTTACATTTTATAGTAACATTTTTACTGAAGAAGTAGATCACCTTTAAATAGAAAATTATGTCTTAATTTACTCGCCCTCCTGTTGTTGCAAATCTATATTACTTTATTTCTTCTATAAGACAAAAAATGTACGCTGCATGACGGCCCGAGTCACCATTCACATCCATTGCATATTCTACATACTGTGAAAATGAACGGTGGCTTGAGTCTGTCAGTATGTCTGACATATTGTGTTTAACAGAAGAATCTAAGGCTTGAATCACTATGATGAGTAAATGGGGGATTTTCATTTTTCTGTGAACTGTTTCTTTAATAAATAATTGGTCAGTTGTTTGTGTACATTGACATGTGGAACTATGTCAGTGCACATAAATTAATATAATGCTTGTTAGTGTTACCAAAAAATATACAAAAACAACAAATGGTGGTTTACTGCTTGTGTGCAAAATGTGAAATATGATATTTAGTGAATTATGCATGTGTTTGTTTAGACTGCTGCATTCCATGCAGGATTCCTCTGGTCCTTCATGGAGAAATATGTGTTGTGTCCTCACTGAACTAACCCGTTAGTGAAGGATATTGCATCGTCACCTGTGCTTCTGATAATCTCATCATGCTGTGATGTTTGCCCATGACCAATCATAAGATAAATGTAAAACTTGACATTGACTGAGACTCTATAACAGGGGTGCCCAAACTCGGTCTTGGAGGGCCGGTGTCCTGCAGAGTTCAGCTCCAACCCCAGTTAGATACACCTGAACCAGCTAATCAAGCTCTTACTAGGCATACTAGAAACTTACCGGCTGGTGTGTTGAGACAAGTCGGATCTAAACTCTGCAGGACACCGGCCCTCCAGGACCGAGTTTGAGCACCCCTGCTCTATAATCTGACGTCTGTCTTGCTGACCCACATTTCCATATAGGGCCTTTTTCCCATCCCATGAAGACTAGAAGACTCTGTGGCACTAATGGTTTTTATTGATTTGATGTTGATGTTTAACACTGATGCATTGCAGGCATGCTGCTTACATGCAGTTAATATAAATGTTAGTTCTTCTGATTGACTGGTATTTCAATATGGATGTTAATGCTATAATTTCTTAATATTATTGAGAAGATCATAAAGTAGCAAATATACTGATGGATCCTTTTTACCATAAACCATCCTTGCGTCTTTGTTCACAGTCAGGTCAGTGAAAAACAAGAGCGAGGAAGACTTCTGCTGACTCAGCTCAAACCCAGCTGATTATTTTGGCATCTACACCAGGCTTAGATTAGATTAGACGTTTGACTTTCTAACAGCAGCCATCAGTGGGAGAGAGAGGCTGTTTGTTTTTTTGACCTGGGAGCCAGACATGAAAAGACTGTGGGGTAGATCTACTCAGCTGTGACCAGTTAAATGAAAGTTAGGTAACATTTACCAGTAAGAAGACCCACTAGATTGCCTTTTTGGAGGTCCAGCATGATTTATTTACATGAGTTCTCCTTTGCAGGCTGGTAGATAGTGAAAGATCATGCTGTGGGCACTGAGTTGGCCTTAAAAGGAGATGTCTGCAACTTTTGGCTAAAGGCCTGTTGTTTAGGCAGCGGCACTTCAGGGATTTATTGCCAACATTTTTGATTTTCAAATTGTGCATTAGCTTTGCCAGAGGTTGTAACGGAAATGTCACAGAAGTGGAATTAAAGAGATTTAATTTACTCCTTGTGACTGTAGAGACAGAGTAAGTTCTGTTCATGTCTGTTCATGTCTTTTGTTTGAATGTTTTCTATTCATTTGAATTGTCTTTAATTAACAAAGTGAATGTATGTGTAATCTATCAAGATGATTAAGATTTTACTTATCAATTATGAATTATTTTAGTGCTGTTAAACGATTAATCGCGATTAATCGCATCCAAAATAAAAGTTTTTATTTACATAATATATATTTGTGTACTGTGTATATTTATTATGTATATATAAATACACACTCATACAGTATATATTTTGAAAATATTTACATGTATTTACATGTATATTTTTATATTTACATCTATATTATATATAAATGTATTTAATATACAAATATAACATATTTTTCTTAAATATATACATGCATGTGTTTGTATTTATATATACATAATAAATATACACAGTACACAAATATATTATGTAAACAAACTTTTATTTTGGATGCGATTAATCACGATTAATCGTTTAACAGCACTAAATTATTTATTTTATTGTGTTTATCTATCTATCTAAAAAGCAATATTGGTTGATCTTGACGTACAGTATTTGTGCTTAATCTAATTTTTACTTTTTTATTTTGTCCTTAAAGATTGCCATTTGTGAAGTTGTGAATTTACTATGATTATATACAGAATTTGGAAAGTAGAATAATGGCTACACTGATCAGGCATGTTTTCCTCTGTTTCATCCTTGTTAACTTTATTTGATCCATACATGGTATCAGAGATAAGAATTGATATCTAGCTTTGTGCAACTCTTATCACTTTTTATGGATACAAACAATGTGCTCATGCTTTTTTTAAACTCATGTAAAACTGGATCACGTAGCACACGTAGGGCTGTGACGGTTGTCTATTGCCACCGGCGGTAGTGCACGTAACGTCACACGCTCTATAACAAGCATAATACAAGTTTGTAACAAGTGTAATAATAGTAACAGTTGCAAATTGTTTTATTTGGACTATAAGTCTATGCTAATTCACAAATTACCTCAAACGCCATACACGGCGTTTCCTTTAGATTGGCAGGTTTGAGCGCAGGAAAATACAGTTTATTCTGCATTCAGCAAATTTATTTCGTGATGAGCGATGGACCTTGTTGGGAAACCAAATACTACATCGCCGATCTGGAATCATTTCCATTCATGTCACCCATCCGCGTTTGTACAAGTGTCTTCAAGTTCATGTGATCGCAAACGCCCGGCTGGTCAGGTTTTTATTGGAGAGGCTTTTCTCCAAACTGGCCAAATACGAACGAGACAGCGGTAAATGGAAGATGCCAACAAGAAATGTGGCAACATACGCCGCGATTCCTATTCCACAGAGAGCGCGTGCAGACGAGGAGTTAACGCGCCTGCTTGCTTGGTGGCGGAACACTGAACCTTGTCTAAACAGGACGCAGCGTCGCAACACAACAGGTTGAGTCTGTCTACAGGACATTTGAACTTTGTGTCAGCACGTCATAAATAGGACGAGGCAGTTTACTGTGAGGGATTTGTCATGTCGTATCGCGCGGCATCTAGTGTAGACAGCATCACTGATTATAATGGGTTCTCGCCGCGCCGCTCGCGTGAGGTAGACAGGGTGTAGCCTATTTAACTTTATTATTTAAGGCTACTTTCCTATTTAACTGTATTATTTCTTAGATATTTAGTGTTTTGCAGGCAGAGTGTTCACTGATGGAAGTACTAAAATAAACACGCACGTTTGTTAGATGATTGAGCCTCATTTATTTATTTTTGCGTTTCAGAATTATATATACACAACACCGCGCCACCGGCGGTACTTGGTCCATTACCACTGCGGTGGTAAAAATCTGCCACCGTCACAGCCCTAAGCACATGGCTTTGATGTATTGTGTTAAATTTTATATGCATATGAGTGCAAAGGGCAGATGGAAGTGGTTGTCTTCAGATTGACAGGGGACTCTTGGACCTCTAATAGAAAGAACTGCAGTAGATTATTTCATTAAACTTGTTTAAAATTAGGAAGACTGTATAAGCACTTCCTCTAGCTTACTGCCCACTGCGTCTGTTGACTTTTGAACATCGCTGGAATCTAATGAGTCATGTAAGATGCCAGAGACGTTAGTCCGGCATGTTTTCCTGTGACTGTTTGAGTTCAGTTTGAAAATGTTTGCCTGCGTACTGCTGGAATCATGGGAAATGGCAGCTTTTTGCTTTATGACCTAACGCTTGTGTTATGAGCAAAAACATTTGAGAACTAGATAATAAAATAATGTAGTTTCTACTGAAATGTCAGATTTATGTGAAAAGGATGTTTGTCCAGGAATGAGTAATGTGTGGTTGTGTTTTTCAAAAGACCTCTGAGCCGATGATAATTAATCAGTGTCACCGAAGTCTTTTTTGCTTTTAAGGAACCTGTAATTTTTTTTTTAAATTTATTTATTTTTTTTACTTTTTAAGTTGGAATCCAGACTGGCACCACATAGCAATTATTCTCAATCAGTGGCTTGAGTTTGGGCTAAACTCTGTCTGTCCAGTCAATGGCAGTGTTTGGGAAACCTGTTTGGAAATAAATAATCCTTGTGCAGTTCTGTTTGGTGCATCTTGTGGTGCAGCATTTATACACTGCCACTTTAACCTTCACTCTTTTTATCCATGCAAGCGTGTCTTCGACGACATCATCCTACTATGCTGTACTGTACTGCATTAAGGTCAGGCAAAGTGTGTCAGCTGATACTGTCAAATAGCATGTGATTACTCTCTAAAAGCCTTTGCATAAACACTCTTCCTCAATCCGCAGAACCCTCTGAGCTGTATAAAATCCAATGAGATCAGAGTGGACATCTGATGCTGTTGGAATAAGTTTAGGAAAGATGTAATGTATGCATGCACACACAGCATACTCCAGACAGGACATTAGCTCTTCTTGCTGTTTATTGACTATACACTGCATTAAGTCTCAGGTGGTTCACAACTGCTAAAATTAGATTAAATTTGCTTGTTTACCACCTCAGCCTCAAGTTTCACTTGTTCCTTTTGTTTCCCTTACTAGCTCATAGGGCTGGGCGATATATCTCATGCGATTATGCATGCGCATCTCGTCAGTTAAGCCGGTTGCTTGATTAGCGGCAAATCTCCATCACCTGTTTTCAAATGGAGCGGCGTTTAATACACGGAGCCATAGTTCACTGACAAGCTACGCAATATCGCGTTCATTATCGAAGGCGATTCATCTGCGATAATGAACGCGATATTGCGTAGCTTGTCAGTGATCTACGGCTCCGTGTATTAAATGCCACTTCATTTGAAAACAGGTGATGGAGATTTGCCGCTAATCAAGCAACCGGCTTTACTGACGAGATGCGCATGCATATCGCATGAGATATATCGCCCTGCCCTACTAGCTCACCTAGAAACTAGTTCATCTAGAAATTGAAATTGGCACAATTTTGTCACACTTATGTCTTCAAAACACACATGATTTACTTTCATGGAACTCAAAGTTATAATCTGTGTCCAGCTTGCTCTTTTCTGTGGAAGCTTGTTTCCACCATAGAATAATAATAATAATAAAAAAGGTAACTGCAAATTCAAAATCTCAGTTTAAAAAAAAAAAAAAAGTCAATTGTGAGAGAAAATGTTGGAAACTTTTTTTTTTTTTTTTTTATTCCATGGCGATAACAGAAAAACTCTGAAATGTCAGTATTCCAAAGAAAAAAAAAGTCAGAATTGCGACACTGAGAAAAAAGTGAGATATATACTCTGTTATGAATTTATTAGTGCTGATTAATGATTAATCGCGATTAATTGCATCCAAAATAAAAAGTTTGTTTACATAATATGTGTGTGTACTGTGTATATTTATGTAAATACACACATACAATAAATATTTTGTAAATATATACATGCATTTACATTTATATTAATATAATTTATATTATATATATAAATATTTAATATAAACATTTTTCTTAAATATATACATGTGTATTTTTTTATGTACATAATAAATATACACAGTACACACATATATATTATGTACACTAGAATTTATAAATTGAAATTGCAATTTGTAAATCTGAATTGTGAGAAACTCTCATTTGCCAGAAAAAAAGTCTCCCAAAGTATCCCATGGCAGACAAAAGCTTCTACTTTCTTGTTCTGCAAAAACTTATTTTTTGGTGTTCTGTGGAAGAAAGATCATCAAACAGGGTTTGGAAAGACTTTAGGATGAGAAAACAATGACAAAAGTTTCATTTTTGGTTGAATTGGTTGTTTTTAAAGTTCCCAGTGACCCTGTTTTGCCCTTATCTTAAAAACAGAGAAGAGGTTGAAAAACTTCCCCGACATTGTCACGACTGATCGGCCAGTCTGTTCCTCAGCATGCCTGTGTGTCTCACTCAGATAAGACGTTACAGTGCCAGGGTGCCGCCACGCTCTGCCCACATTCACTTCTACCGACTGGCAAAGGATTCTTCCTTCCTCTCTCTGCCGCCTCCTCATCGACACCTCCTAAGCGACCGTCTCCACACATGCTGTTTATTTGGAAGAATCCAGAGAGACACAATGGTGATTTCCTACAGGACCCAGTGATGTTGGTTTTGGCTACAGGCTTTGCTTTCTTTGCCACTATGCTTTTGCCGTGGAACTCTTGCTTGGAGGAGTTTGTTTTGATTTGCTGGATTTGTTGAGTCAGCTTTAATGGAATAATGTCATATACTTTTTTATGTATGTACAGGTCCTTTTCAAAAAATTAGCATATTGTGATAGTTCATTATTTTCTGTAATGTACTGATAAACATTAGACTTTCATATATTTTAGATTCATTACACACAACTGAAGTAGTTCAAGCCTTTTATTTGTTTTAATATTGATGATTTTGGCATACAGCTCCTTACAAAGCCCAAAATTCCTATCTCAAAAAATTAGCATATCATGAAAAGGTTCTCGCGAGCTATTAACCTAATCATCTGAATCAACTAATTAACTCAACACCTGCAAAAGATTCCTGAGGCTTTTAAAAACTCCCAGCCTGGTTCATTACTCAAAACTGCAATCATGAGTGAGACACCACTGACCTGACTGCTGTCAGAGGCCATCAGTGACACCCTCAAGCAAGAGGGTAAGACACAGAAAGAAATTTCTGAATGAATAGGCTGTTCCCAGAGTGCTGTATCAAGGCACCCTCAGTGGGAAGTCTGTGGGAAGGAAAAGTGTGGCAGAAAACGCTGCACAACGAGAAGAGGTGACCGGACCCTGAGGAAGATTGTGGAGAAGGACCGATTCCAGACCTTGGGGGACCTGCGGAAGCAGTGGACTAGTCTGGAGTAAAGAGCATCCAGAGCCACCGTGTACAGCGTGTGCGGGAAATGGGCTACAATTTCCGCATTCCCAAGTCAAGCACTTTGAACCAGAAACAGCGGCAGAAGCGCCTGACCTGGGCTACAGAGAAGCAGCACTGGACTGTTGCTCAGTGGTCCCAAAGTACTGCCGGATGAAAGCAAATTTTGCATGTCATTCGGAAATCAAGGTGCCAGAGTCTGGAGGAAGACTAGGGGAGGGAAATGCCAAAATGCCTGAAGTCCAGTGTCAAAGTACTTACAGTCAGTGATGGTCTGGGGTGCCATGTCAGCTGCTGGTGTTGGTCCACTGTGTTTTATCAAGAGCAGGAGTCAATGCAGCTAACTGGCCTATGGAATGAAGATTTCATTTTCAACACGACCTGGCACCTGCTCACAGTGCCAAAACCTGGTAAATGGTTTACTGACCATGGTATTACTGTGCTCAATTGGCCTGCCAACTCTCACCAGCCTGAACCCCATAGAGAATCTGTGGGATATTGTGAAGAGGTGGGGACGCAAGACCCAACACTCTGGATGAGCTTAAGGCCGCTATCAAACATCCTGGGCTAACACCTCAGCAGTGCCACAGGCTGATTGCCTCCGCTTACGCCGCATTGAAGCAGTCATTTCTGCAAAGGATTCCGACCAAGTATTGAGTGCATAACTGAACATAATTATTTGAAGGTTGACTTTTTTTTTTTTTTTTTTGGTATTACGCTTTTCTTTTATTGTTCGGATGAAATATGCTAATTTTTTGAGATAGGAATTTTGGGTTTTCATGAGCTGTATGCCAAAATCATCAATAAAACAATAAAAGGCTTGAACTACTTCAGCTGTGTGTAATGAATCTAAAATATATGAAAGTCTAATGTTTATCAGTACATTACAGAAAATAATGAACTTTATCACAATATGCTAATTTTTTGAAAAGGACCTGTATATTCTTGTTGTTTTTGTGCACAAAACAGTCACACTTAATATCAATATTGGATATGTTTTAACTGGAACTGTGATGTTCTGAATTGTCTGGCGTTAATTCAGATCAAGCCATATTTGAAGCTTAGTTTCAGTAAAAATCTTTTTGGACTGAAATTTTAATTTCTCTAAATTACTGTGTTTTCATAGTATCAAGTGCTTTTTTTTTTTTGTCTTTTTTTTTTTTTTTTTTTTTTAATAACCAAAAATGATCCCCTATAAGCACCTATAATTCTACTTTAATGTTTTGCCAGATTTGTAAAACATTCTATTATTGGCATTGCAGTAATCTTAATGAGTATAATTTATTATGGACTTCAGAAGTATCTTATCTCAAAGGGTGTATATATATATATATATATATATATATTTTTTTTTTTTTTTCTTGGAGTGAACCTTCATCCTTTGGGTGATGGGAAATGTTCCTGCTTTGACATCACGTGTGTTATGTGTTTCAGCTTTTTGTTTTCATGAGTGCTTTTTGGATGGTAGTAGTGAGCCAGTCTTCCTTTTAAGATCAGTTTCCATTATTTTTGCAGTTGTCCTCTCATTGACTCCACAAAAGAAGCTTTTATTTCACCCGTCACCTATAGTTTGCGAAATAGCTGTTGGATTGTAATGTAATTCAGTATGTGTCTGTTTTCCTTCTAATGAAAGTCCATTGAAGTGTTTAGCATCTGTCTGAGAGTTTTGGGTTACAGGCCTATTGAAGATCATTTTGTATTCCATTCACACTTGGAGTCCACCCTTTTTCTCTGCTTGGTTGGCACAAGCTCCTGACTTCAGGCCAGTTTTGCACCCCCCCTTACAATGTTTGAGGTTAGGATTTGAACCATGGAGGTTGGTCTTCAACCAGTACTTCAGGAGAAATGTATCCTCGGCCCCTTGGCGTAGTTAAAGGTGGAGAGAGATCACAGATGTTGGAGTAAGATGCATGTTGAAGCAGGAAAGGTTTCAGACTGCAGAAGCTTGGTCAAAAAGAACATTTCTTGGAAGTTTCTCATGAGCTCCTCATGCTTCCTTGTTGTTATTTTTCAGAATAAAAACTGATGCTCTTGTAATAGCCTACATTTAGGCCCAGATGGAATTTGCAAACTTAATTTGTTTGAGTTATGATTTGTTAAATATTTTTGCAGAGAGTACTTATGCATTCTCGTATCTTAAGCATCCTCTCGTAGTTAAACGTTTAATGAAATGTAGCCAAATATTTAATAAACCAATGTACAAGGGATGGGAATGTGTAGAGCTTTTGTTAATATTTGGACTTCTTTTTTTTTTTTTCCCGGCAGCTTCTGCCTGTGTTTGCTGAAGGTGAACTGTCAAACCAGTACTACAGTTCCTTCTAATGAACTCCTGCTTGAATAGTTGGGTACACATTGAGCAGTGTGGAATGAAGGTGGTAATTGCAGATACGTCATGATGGATTCATGTCCTGTTGGAATTACAATAATTATTATCCATAATTATGAGATGGAAACTCTTAGGTTAGCAATACTCAGGGCTGTTTACATACTCTGAGATTATTTGTCTCTATAGCTGTGCAAACAACAAAATGGATCCAAAAAAAAAAAAAAAACTTTCACTGCACAAATTAATCTATTCTCTTGCAAAATTTCGAATGTGCACCGTTACACTTTCTGTTATACTGATATCAATGAAATATGTGTAGAAGTCGCTGCCTAACAAACTTGTTGATATGTCTGTTATGTTGGTTGTTCTAACATAATGTCACAATGAGAGTGAGAGAAAGCATTTTCATAAAGTTTGCAAGTTGTAAGTCCAGAAACTAGTAATTATGGTAATTCTGATATGACATGAACGCATCAAAAGACCATAAGTAAGTAAATAAAAAAAGTGGTTCGTTTTGATTTCACAATGTTTTCAGATATATATTATTTATTTTTGGGACTATACTATTTTGAATGAAGTATATGAAATTTGGTTGAAGTGCTTCCCTTTTGTATTAGCTTTAACTCTTTTGGTTAAAGTAATTTACACTAAAATGAAAAAATAAATTAAATCATTATTTACTCCTGCTCATGTCATTATATTTAAGTAGTTAGTATACTATTTAAGCATATTTAAAATTATGTATATTTAAAATACAGTATAAAATAATAAATCTTTTTGGGAGCTTGACAGCTCCAGTCCTCATTCATTGTAACTACCATAACAGTAATAACAGTTTCCTTTTGTGTTGCACAAAAGAAAGTCACACAGGTTTAAATCCAAATGAGATCGAGTAAATGATGACATAATTCAGTTTTGGGTGAACAGTTGCTTTAAGTAGTCTAACTTCACCATGTAATCAGTGATTTACCCCGTCAATCTCATATCAGGGACGCAGTTTGGCGGTTTGTGTGCTGTCATTGATTAATGCAGGTAAAGCCAAAGCTTTGGCAGGTCTGGGTCAGTCACAACAGCCACGGCCCTGCTGTCTGGAGGCTTGTTTACGCTGCGAGTCGGAGTTAACCCCACCCTCACCGCGTGGGATTAGATCAGCATGCTGTATTCACCGGATTACAGTGTTGTTGTCTTTTTCTGAGACAAGGCAACGGTGCACAGTCACGTACAGTAACTACCGCGTCTCTTTACATTGCTGAAGTGGGAGATGATATGTAAGATGACACGTGGTTGTTTCCCCAGCCGGTTTCAGTCTGAAAGGTGTGTCTGGTGTAATTTACATTTCTAATGAAACCTAACAGACAGAGTAAACGTGTTTTATTGCGGTCGAATGACATTGCAGAGCTTAGAGTCTTAAACAGAAGTTCTTTTGCTCTCTGCATCATGCAAATGTTTTCCATTTGGGTAACTGGATGAAATTCATGAGTGAAATTCTTTAGTTATGAATAACACTGAATCATCATAATTTTCTAAGCTTTACCAGGGCATGAAACGTCTTTGCACCTGGCTGAGCATGTCCAAAGCTTCTATTATTAGAGTTTTAGATGATATGATTTAAGATTTTGGATATCATGCTTCTTTTCAAACAGTTGACGTAGTAAAATAACTGCTACAGTAGGAATTTCAGTATCTCTAAATCTTTATTAAGCCTAAAAGCACATGATAGGATGGACCAGTGGGGATATAATAGTCACTGTTTCCTTTGCCTTGAAATTTATTGTACAATTTGTGGTTGTTGGTCACAACCATCTGGAATTCTAGCAATCTGCACAGGTTTAGCAATGATTGCTGGTTAATTGTAATGTGTGTGTGTGTGTGTGGGGGGTGTGTGTGTGTGGTTTTTTTTTTTTAAAAATGTTTATGCAAAACTTTTTGTACTTGTTCAATATCTTGGTTGGATGCACTCTTTATATGGATCAACTGTACAATCAAGGGATCAAGGGAGAGTTAATTAGAGTAAAATGCTTAAAGTATTTGTAAAACCTAAAACTGTGAGCAAATCTTTTGTTGGATATGATTCAAAAAAAGGTTTGTTGAATGAATCTTGTTGTTTTGATTATTGGTGTAATTCTGGTGCCAATATCTCTGTTATCAACCACACATTTCTATTTATGGAAAGCCATGCAAATATGAACATATCTAGAGAAATCCAGGAAGTCAAACATTTAAATGAAGAGCGAGGTTAGGGCAAAAGTGACTTTATTTTTGCTTCATGAAAAATATTTTAAATTTTTAAAAAAAAAATGGATAACCATTTGTAATTTCGTTATAAAAAATATTAAGTTATCAACTTTTTCGATGTGTCTCAGTTGCATCAAACAGATTTGAGAGCAATATAGAAATATAGCTGTCCTTAATAGCACACAACAGTCTCATTTAATTTTAATGAAACTTAATGAAAAGGTTGATTTTTTTTTTTTTTTTTTTTTTTTTTTAAAAGTGGTGAGGACAAAGTTGTATTGTTCTGTATCTCT
>JAFVLL020042686.1:0-25414 GCA_021397915.2 Tor tambroides | reverse complement strand
GAGCAAAGCTTGTCGCATCAAACAAAAAAGACTTGAGGCTATAAAGGTGCTTCAGCTAAGTACTGAGTTAAGGGTTTGAATACTTATGCAACATTTCAGATTTTTCATTTTTTATAAATTTACAAAGTTGTGACAGTTCCTTTTTTGCTTTGTCATTATGGTGTATGGAGTGTAGATTGATGTGGAAAAAAAGTAATTTAATGCAGTTTAACAAAGCTGCAACATAACATGAAAAAAAATTAAGGGGTTTGAATACTTCTGCAAGGCACACACACATATATACTGTATATGTGAGTTTTGTTTGTGATAACAGTACCAAAGGAAAAAACAAAACAAAACATGGAGACGACTTCCAGTGAAGATGAAGACCAAGACCTGATTGAGCTAGAAGCTGTTAGGAGACCATACAGAGCAGTGAAATGTGAGTACACAGCATATAGACAGCCTGACATAAATCCCCTAGTGTAACAGAAGTGGCAGGACACAGGTGACACCTCAGGAGCTTGGAGAGAGCGTGGAGACACAGAACATAACAGGAGAACACAGGAGGTAAGTCGTACAGGTAAGTAAACAGAATGCTGACTGGAGTCAGCAAGCCATCTTCCATACTATGTACGTATTTGTTTACAAGACCAGACAATGATGGTGACTGAGGTGTGTACTTTTGTGCTTGGCTGATAATGAGGTAATTAGATGAGTGACAGTTGCAGGTGATCAGAGCACAGGTGAAAGTGATTGAGGTGTTGGGGTGATGCTGGAGCCCGGCCGTTCTGTGACACCTAGGCAACAAAAAACTTATTTTTTCTAACTCTAACTTTTTCTGTTTGTAGTTTATCTGACACATGCAAATCAAAAAGACTTAGAAGCACAGCATTACCATGAGCCCAAACACACAAATGCCCTACAGAGGAATAGTCTTCTTCAACCCAGAGGGTCCTGTCCTCCATGCCTAGCCGCTCTATCAGTAAAAGAATTTTTGATGCTGTTTTTCATATAGACTTGCACACTTTACAATTAATAAAATTGTAGCTGTTTCGCTAAAATATGCACTCGTGGCTGTAATAGTTGTCCCAAACTTACAAATATATGAATTTTATTGCATCAGATAACAAAAAAATAGTATATGCAAAAAAAAAACCCTTATGAAAAAGAGCATACTTTTAAAAAGAATGCTGATTCCAGAAATAATAGGCTTTAAAAGAATATACTTAAGTGAATGTAATGTTTTTGGACTCTTAGGGCCAGATTTACAAAACAGGGCAAATTAGCATTAGAGCACAATTCCATAAAAGCGGCGATGGGAGGGAAAATTCTGCGTGTGATTTACGGACAACGCGCACATTAAAAACACAGACACAGCCAGATCATTTCCATAATGACCAGCACAATCTACCAAGAGCAGCGCATATTACCGCCTGCTTTAAGACTTGTTTTTTTTGGGCGTTACATTAATTGCACAAATACCAGTAATTTGACGAGTGCAAAACTGTGTTAGTAACTGTGTTAGCAAATTGCGTTGCGTGATTCATTTTAATACTCTCCTCGCATAAATTTTGTGTCTGAGAGGGAAACTCCTACATATGGATATTCAATAAAGTCAGGCGCAAAAATAACTGTGTCCACGCCTTTTCAGCGCTAATTCTTCACAGTGCGTCTTTAGTAAATCCTGACAGTACTATTGCCAAAAGACTGTTTGCGCTGGCGCAAGCTGTTAGTAAATCTGGCCCGTAGTTGCAAGTTATTTACATTTAAATGAAAATGTGTTATAGATTCAATTTATAAGAAATGCATTTAGTGTAACTAAAAAGTACTTTTTCACCCACTTAAGTACAACTTAAGTACATCTTTATATGTAATTTCATAATTATTTCTTCGCTTGTCTTTGAAATATGGATTAAGCATACTGCTGAATATATAGACAAGCACGGTCAGCTAAAACATACTTTAATGTTATTTCTGAATGTTGTAACTAAATACATTTGTAATTACACAATATTATATTATCTGCAAGTAATTTTTTTTAATGAAATATATACTTTTAGGATTTGAAGTACACTACAAGTGCACATTCAATACAATTATTCACACAGTTGTTTTTTTACAAGAGTAGTCTAAAATAAGTACTCATTCAATTACAATTAGGTTCTAGAAATTTCCTCTGAACTGACTTTTGCGATTTCTTTTAATCAGTTGTTGATTTGTTGATTTTTAGTGGTTGTTCTCCTCAAGTTCAAACAGGTGTTCTAGCAGAGGAACCACAGCTGTAGTGAATCACATTAACTATCAACATCGTCCACTGATGTTCGGCAACCACAAAAAGTCTTTAGGCATTTTGTGCTTGTCTTTCTTTAAAATAAATACCACTATTTATTTTCTTTTCAAATGCAGTGCCATTTACACATTGTATTTTACGGTACTTGTAGTTACTTGTAATATGGCTATTGTAGATTGAATTACAGAAGAGCAGAGTCTTTTCCAATAACAATGTATTTATTAACTCCAGTTCCCAGCGCACAGTGTCACATTTATAATCCTTTTTTGCTTTTCCTTTTCTCAGGATTTAATCAGTCGACTGCACTCTCCCGATCTACAGAGACACGAAGAAGACAACCTCTTAGCATTGTATATACAGACCAGGATGTCTTCAGAGGGCCGGAGGACTGCGAGGATGATGGTTTGCAGCAGTAAAATGCTCACAATGCCAACTACTTGAAGCAAATAGGGCTCATATCATGATGAATCAATTTTTCTTGATCTTTAAAGATAAGAGCATTTGATATACTGTAAAACATGCTGTAACCTCCAGAACTTCCTCCTAAGTGACAAAGAAAGTGCTTTAAGGTGAATATCTTTTTGCATAGTAACAATAAGATCAACATTAACACATTTATACACATTTGGCAGTTTTCATGAAAAGTCTAAGAAATTGTTTTTCAACAAAGTATCAATAAAAGTAGTTGCTTAACTATCAAACAATGCTATTATTGTTTTAAGTATTAAACAAAGTATTATTTATCATATGTTCTGTTCTTTAATATGCATTATATGGAGGTAAGAGGAAAAGAAAATGCCATCAAAACATTTCTGAAGATGGTTAGTTCCTCTCAGAGATATATGCGCAATATCACACTCGTAGACTTGCGATATGGCTGTATATCGACACAGCTGTGATTCGGTCGTAGGTAATCACAGAGTAATCACAGCCATATCGCATGTCTACGAGTGTGATATTGCGTTTATAGAACAGTCCGACAGCATGAGTGTGAATAAAAAATAAATAAATTAGAAACAACAACGGAGTGTCTTTAAAAGCCCTCTTTTGTGCAGAACTACTTCCTTCCGCCACAGATTCAAATCTAAAGTTGACAGTTTAACAGCTGAGCCCAAGCCTCCGTTACTAATTCCAAAACGTCACTTTAGAACTAGTAACGAAGGAACGTTGAGTTGCTTCATTGAAAGCTTATTGTATTACAGTAGTAAAAGCTTGCTGTATTATGTAAAGTATTATGAGAGAGAGATGGACTGAGCGACTGTGATTACCACACAGCATCTCAGTCTCCTACTCACAGTAAAACATAAGTTTGAATGTCCACTGAGGAAAGCGTTACCTTTGTCGTAAAGTGAACATCCTTTCATCTGCTAAGGGTGATTTCTGATGACAGCGCTGCTCAGTGCATTTGTTAACTGAGTCAAACTGTTGTTGAAAGTAAAAATAACTTCTGTTTCCAAAAGCGTTTATTTTTCAATGTAAAAGTCAGTGATGAGTGCTGAACGGTCGCTGTCGCCCTGGAGCTTATTTGCATATTTGAAGTCCAAGCAAGCACATTCTCGCCTAAAAAACTCTTAAAACTGCATTCCGTGACACAAAACAGTATTATTTTTAAATTATAGTGGATTTTGCCACCATGACACTCACTGTGAGAAATATACGGCAAATATGGCAACTTCGGCAAGCGGAGTGATACAAATGGTGAAGAGGTTGGAGGAGCTCTGTTGGACTCTAATATCGCACTCCTATCAGCCAAGAACCAGAAAGAGCTGTTGTATAAATTCATACAAACCCTCATATATTTGTCCTTCCTATATTTCGAGCATCGCAAACTACGAGCTTGATCTGTTTGGTACAGTATTTTCTCCTCTTTACAGACGTCATAAAAATTCCACACAAATTATATTTTGGGAAATGACTGCAATGCAGCATCTCTAGAACCTGAAACTTTCCCACACTACTGATTTAAAACGAGCAGGCAGTTCTTCGAGCTCATGCGTGCCATCTAAACTCACCATTTTTGTTTTGGGCTGTTGCAGTTGTGGCTAGAAGGGATACAGCTCCGACCAGTACCTAACAATGAAATTAATTTTTTTTACTTTTTTTATTGTGGTTTGTTAACGACTACATCTACCCCAACCCTAAACCTACCTCTTACAATAATGCAAAAATAGTAATTATTGTTGTACAGTGTGACAAAAATTACGCTGTATTGATGTGTGCATGCCCAGTAGCACCATATGTATCCCTTCTGGCCTTAACCGGTTGGTGCGTAGATTGTCTTTTCTTCTGCTCTTTTCTGTCTGTTAGCGTTGCATTAGTGCGCACCCCTTCTGGATTAAACGTCTATGACTTTATTCACTGTCGGACTGCATGAACTGAACTGTGACCGTTTGGGATGAATACATGTAACGTTACACCTCTTCACCACACTGTAGAAAAAGTCCAAATAATGTTATTTTTATATCATTTTTATTTAATGTCTAGTTTTTCAAAATTGTGGGAAATCATGTGGTTACATGGTTGCTCAGAATGTTGTCAGTAATACTAAGTAAATTTTTTTTTTTGCAGTTTTCTAGTAGGTTCCCATGGTTGTTAATTAGTCACCCACACCTGTTCTGCTTTTCCTTGATTGCACTCCTCTAGTATTTAAACCAGGGGTTCTCAACTCTGGCCCTCGAGGTCCACTTTCCTGCAGAGTTTAGCTCCAACCTTAATCATACTGCCTATAACTTTCCAGTAAACCTTGATTAGCTGGTCCAGGTGTGTGTGATTAGGGTCATATTTGGAACCCCAGATTTAATGCTGCCTTCATGTGCTATCAGAAATTTACTATTTCCCACTTATGAAGTCGAGATTACGAGCTTGTCGTATTCAAGTGCTTTGTTGTTGGAAAGAATAAAATGTAGCATCCCATTGGTTGACAATCATATAAACATTCACCACGCTACATATGCAGTTTGCTGACAATTCTGGAATTTCGGTCAAATACAAAATACATGCTTATTTCACTGCTTATAAAACATACAATATGCTTCAAATGATCGTTCATATCTAGCCTATAAACACTTTAGCAACGAGACAAAGGGACGTATTTGTTGTGAGAATAGCACTGACAGCAGCAATGGTTGTCCCCTCCACCATGTTTAAAGTTTATGACCCGCCCAACTTGAAACTCTAGTATCAGAATTATTTCTGAATTTCCCAGTAGTAAATACGACTTGAGAGGCGTTCATGTCTAATTTCCGATTAGGAAACTCGTATTTACAATAATTCCAATAGCACATGAAGGCAGCATAAGTCCTGCGGTTCCTTCTGTTCCTTGTCCGGTATTGACCTTGCGTTTAAGTGGTTGTGCTATCTTTCCATTGATCTCCTGTGTTTCCTTGTGGATTTAAATAAAGACAGTTTAATTTGTACTCCTTGTTATGCACTTCACTACAACCACCAACACTGTTACACAATCATTCTTCAGTTTTCTCTCAAAATAGCTGATTTTATGCCTTCACTGCTTTAACAAAGTAGAGGGACACCAATTTGTACCCTATTCATATACAAATTACCAATGAATGTGGCATTTTTAAATATTTCAAATACTTAAAACAACAGTTTTATTCATTAACCTGTATGCACACTTGTCTTTGATGCACAGGTTTTGTGTGGTGGCTGCTACAGTAGAGTCTCCCAGAAGAAATCCATACAGCTCTGGCAGGGAGTGCTTAAAAACATCAGTGCTCACTTCGGCACTGGGATTCTGTCCTATTTCATCTTCCTCAGAAGACTGTTATATTACAATGTCCTCCTCTTCCTCATCACCGGCCTTTTCCTGGTCCTACCTCAAATCTCAAATCCTCCACTGTCAAAAAACAAACCTGCAGCCGCAACTGATCTCTGGATGCTTTCTGGCATGGTAATATATGTTTATTTTAAAAAGTAAGTGCTTTATATTAGGGTTTCCAGACTCTGGAAATTTAAATTAGCCCATATTTATATTACTTGGACTCTTTAGTGAATGCTGTGTTTTTCTTTTGTTCCTCAACAGGGCATTCTCACAGACTCTGTGAAGTTTTATGGCCACTATGCCAACTCCACGAATGACAACTGCAAAGCTAAAATGAAACTGTCCAGAAAATTACAACATACCACTTGCGTATATTTTTACTATTGGAGTAGGCATGTTTATCACATGTGTAATACTTGTTTACAGGTATGTCTATTTTTCTTATACGCTTTGTTAATTAAATTTCACATCATTAGCTTGGTCTGTGATTAAGTCAGATATTGTTCATACTTTCAGAATATCTGAGTCTTTTGGAAGGAGTTTCCGTGTATTCAAGACTACCGGTAACCTAGCTTTAAAGGTTTTCTGCTCTTGGGATTTTAAAGTCAGCAAGAAACGGTCTGTCAAACTGCAGTCGGTGAACATCTGCACTCAGCTGAAGGTTTGTTAAGACTAATTTATGCTCCAGGGGAGTAATAATTTCATTGAAAAATTCCATACACAAGCATGTTGGGATATTTGAATGCATGTGTGCACAGTCAGATAAAATGTTCTGTTCTGGTTGTCAACATAGTGATATGAATAAAAAAATGCATAAGGTTTAGCATATGAAGCTAACAAAAGGTTAAAGTGATATAGCTGCAGGCAAAAAAAAGGTTGGGGGGGATAGTATCATTTGTTTTTTATTCATGCAACAATACTTGCATGATAGCTGTCAGGATTGTGGTCTGTTTTTGTTGTGTTTTTCTCCCCATGTGTTCCCTGTGACCCAGTTTCTCCCTCATGTTGATTGTTAATTTGATTCCAGGTGTGTCTCGTCTTCCCCATTTATCCTGTGTTTAAAAGCCCCAGTCTTTCAGTTAGTGTTTGTCGGGTCTCTATCGTCCATTGTGCTACACGTGTTCCTGTCTGCCCTGTGTATCCCATGTTGGAAGGATTAAAAGACTGTGGCTTGTATTTACTCCTTGTCTCCTCGTTTCTTGCTCAGCTCCGTAGGCAAGTGTGACAGAAGACCCGACCAAGTACAGTTACCTCTATGTCTACCCTCCGTTTTGTTTCCGTGTTTTACTCAGTGTTTTTCTTTCCGTTGTGCCCCATGGATCCCCTCGTCCGGCCCGAATTCCTCCTCCTCCTGCTGGAGCAGGGGGACAGATCTCTCGAGGACCATACAAGACTGTTCCTGATGTTAGCTAACGCCACCAGCTACCCGGACGACGCGCTCTGCTCATTCTATGATGCAAGCCTGAACAGCGCAAGCAGAGCGCTGTCGTCCGAAGATGGTCCTCGAGAGGATTTCGCCGCCTTCGTGGAGTGGACTCTGGCGAGAAATGGATCGCCTCTCACCGTCTGCCCTGAGGATGATCTCGCCAGACCCACTCCAGACCCAGAGCCCAGCCCACCATCTCCCCGCGGTGCGGAGCACCAGCCCGAGCCCACCGATGACGGAGAGCCATTTCCCGCTGCGATCAGTGAGCCAGCGCAAACCCGAGCAACTGAGCGGAAGATCGCCCCGGAAGTTGAGCCCTCCGGCTCCGCCTTGGTCGGGCATTGACCCGCCATCGCCTCTGGACTCCTCTCCTCTGGCTGCGCCTCGTCGCTCCGTTGGGCTCCTTCCTCCCGCCAACTCCACCTTGGTCCTCAGTCGCTCCGGCCCCGCCGCGGATCTCCGGATCTCTGCCTTGGTCGCCAGAGTCCTCGGCTCCACCTTGGTCCCCCGGATCCTCGGCATCCCCCTGGCTCGTTGGCTCTCCGTCTCCACCTCGGGCTCCTCCACCACCTGCTTCGCCACCATTGGTCGGCCCCCTGGAGTCGGCGGCCATCCCGCCTCCATGGCTCCTCCCTCCGTCGGCTCCACCGTGTCCCACCGTCATGGCTGCGGCCTGGGTCCAGCTGTGCTCCTCCTGCTCCGGGTCCCTCCTGTCTCTTCCCTGGCTCCTCCCTCCTTCGTCGCCCCCCTAAGGCTTTTTAAATTCTGTTTTCAGTACTATACCCCTGTTGTCAATTTTCTGGCATTCTTCTGATACCCTTATTTGTATTAATTTAATTTTTACACAAAATCACTACTTAAATGAAGGGTTGGCAGCATAAGTCCATGCTTCCCACTGAATCACGAGAGCATCACAGAGATTGTAACATTTTGAGTTGTGAGCCAAAAAGAACCTCACAGAAGTGTATGGTTCTATGTATGTCTCCTACCACAGTTTTCTTGTGGATATCTCTCCTAACCATAGTGAGAAGATTCTGTATTTTATGATTAGGTTTTGTAAGTACAGTATTACATCCTTCTAAAAGAATGAATGGATATTTGGAACTGTATTCTAAAGTCAAGATCATGGTAACCCTCTAATAATAACACTCAAGTGATATCAAATCCATCAGAAGGAGATGCTACACAAAACCTTGTTTCTTGTCAGTTAATAGCAGTTAGAATGTTAAAGGTGCCGTTGGAGATCTCGGAAAATGCTAACTTTAGCCTGATAGCACTGAAAGCGAATGTCCCACCCTCCCTGCAATCGCCGTCCAAAGCCACGCCCCCTAAACACACATACGCTCAAAGAGCAGAATACCAGAGACAACATTAAATTACTACAATAGGCTACATCAACGGTCCAGTTCAAAGCAAGCATATATGTTCCATACAAAGGGCAATTAAAGTGTGCTAGACGTGAATTTAAATGGTATTTATTTACAGAGGTATATTATGTCACACTTCTCTAGTAAGTTTCGTCTGTGTGTGAAGATGCTGCGCAGCGCAATCCGTGAGTGAATGTTCCGAAGTGAAGTAAACTTCAACGGATTTCCCTGCTCAGGAGTAGGGAGCAATGAACACTGTGTAGGGAGCATGCCAATCGGAACACAGTTCATGCACGTAGCTCTCTTCTAACGAGCTGGTTATCTGAATCATGTGTGTTAACTAAGCGAGACATGCAAAATATGCAGAGCGGGGGGCGCGAGGACTGGAATTGGGAACCGCTGGGCTACATCATGTGTCATTCAGCGGAGAGAAAACTTTATAGCACAGTTAGTAAAAGTACTACAATACCAGGAAGGAAGATTGGGTTGTTGATGTTTGCCTGCCATTCTTGCTCTCTCTGCACAGCGTGCGTGAACGCGCCGATGACGTATCGTGTCTGCGCGAACAGGGTGTGCAGAGGTATGCAAATACATGCGTTGACAGGCAGGTAGGAAAGCCAATTAAAACGCTCGGACCGAGCGTTTTGATTGGGCGAACATTTCTTAGTCCTACACCTTCCACAGAATATATAAATACAGATAAATACATTTAGACCACTTAACTTAATGATTGCTATCAGGATGTGAAGAGACTTTCAACCAGAATAACAAAAAATGTTTCTGAAGACAATCACCTATGATACCTTTAATATCGTGTTACACATTTGTTCCTGTGTTATTCATTTATGATGGAACAGTATTGTAATGTTAAAATAGTTCCTCCAAACCCACTGCATAAGCCACAATTGTGTTTGGTGACACTAGCGGAGCAGAAATGACACACTTTAACTATGCATAACACTGCATGTATATTTTGTTATTTAAAAAATTATTCCATTTTTGTGTTTTAGGAGATGCTGTCTGAGCTCAGCTGCAAAAAACAGATGAAAAACTTGTGTTCAGCTTTCAACTTTCTTGTATGGTCCATTTACCTGCTTTGCATTGCTGCCTGCATGCTGGCTGTTTACTTGACCCTTACATTGACCAGGACAGTTCCAAGGTAAGGGTCTGGTCATAATGTTGAATAGACAACAGGAAGGCAACAGGAAGGGTACTTAACACAAAAATCACACAATTCATGATAGAAAATACCAGTCACATCCTGTGCAGTTCACACACAGTTATTTTCGCTGCCTCATTACAATGCAAACAGCTTTTTTTTCAACGGGTGCATTTTATGGTTGACTGTTTTCTTCAGATTTCATCAGAAGACTCCACATCTCGAAAATACTGTCTGTTGGGCTGTTACCTTACTGATATAAAACTATGATTCTGTTGTCAGCATGTTTTAGTTAAACCCTTGCAAATTTTACAGAAATTCTGTGCTCATTCACAATGTCGTTTACGCAGAGTTGGGGATGTGGCTTGTTTGTTTGTTTTTAATACAAAAAAGTTATATTTCTGGCAAATGTAAAACACTTTCACGCTAAAAATGATATGAATAGAAACAGTAGATGGCGTAGCTCAATCAAACCTTTCTGTTGTGCTGCCATTTTGGATTGCATTAAGCATAGAATGCAGAAGAAGAAAGTTCAACGTTCTTCATCAGTTAAAAAAAAAAATCTGTTTATCTAAAGTCATTTTTGCTAACTAGTATGGTTGAAGTGGATCACCATAGGTCAGCAGCAAAGACATTGATATATAAAATGGGATTAAATACATAAAGGATATTTATGTTATTTAACATACTTAATTATTGCAGGTTTGCATCATATTCTGAGTTTGCATTTAACTGTTTTTATTCATTTTGACAAATACTGAATCTGTATTTGTGCAAATGAGATGAGTAAATGTATGTTCACATTTAGTCTAAAACTACAGTAACCATTACAACGCCTGCGCACCTTACTCACGATTTCTTTCAACATGGGGACAGGAGAGCTGTCATAAATGGGAAAACAAAGTAACTGGTGTTACTTATTTGAAAAAAGTAACTCAGATATTTTCTTGTAAATTAAAAAGTTATGCATTACTTTACTAGTTACTTGGAAAAAAGTAATCTGATTACATAGCTTACATTACTTGCAATGCATTATCCCCAACACTGCATTCAAGTCCCCACAAATTTAGCAGGACACTGTACTTAGTTACACAGGAAAAAGTTTCTCAGAAACAAAAGATGTACAAAATCTGGAATGCTACCCTTTCAAAAGGTACTAATATGTACTTTTGAAGTACTAATGTGCATACTTTAGGGGGTAAATAAGGTAGAAAACCTGACCCAGTGAGAATGTGCATTAGTTAATAAAATTGATTGTAAATGGATAAATTTAAGTTTTGTGTTTAGTGTGTAATACAAAGAGTTACAAAATAAAAGTGTTTTAATTGTAAATGCAAATTTGCACATTTGTCCCCATTCATCAGCTTTACATCTGAATGGGTTTTATAGAAAAAAAAAAATTAAATGCTTAGACTGCATATGTTATTTTTTCTAGAATTCTTTGTGCATTTCTGTAAATTCTTGTCTGTTTGTCCTTCCTTTAGAACTAAAACAGAATACATTATTTGATGTATTGTGTGTTTATATCTCTATCACATGTAGGCAAACTCTGTTCAGAAAGCTGTTGATTTGCTGGACCTGCCTTTGGCCGTGTCTTGCGTCAGTCATCTTCTGCCTGCTTTCTTCGACATGTTATCCAGGGTCAGGGCCGTACCCACCATTGAGGTCCCCGAGGTCCGGACCTCGGTATTTTTCCAATAACAGAAGTTGTAATATAATTACCTTATATTAATTCTGCTTTGGTGCTGCAAGGATAAAAAGCCAAGATAACAGATCTTCTCATTTGAGATGCCTCAGTGGTAGGGGTGTGCGATATATATAATCTGCGATAATATCATAATTGTTGTTTTAACGAAATACGATTTGACATGATCTAGTATTTTGCAAAAAACCATTCAAAACAGCCCTACAGAGCGCACGCATACATTACGTGAAGTCTAGACTAGAGCGCATTTAGAGAGTGTTCTTTCACTGCATGATTCAGTCTATTAAAATGCATTTACAATTATCACAAATTCAAGACATGGGGGCAGAAAATGTATATATTTATACCACTTCATATAGTTAATCAGTTTCACATGAAGAGTGCCGTTTTTCTCCAAAAAAATTACCATGGTTACAAATGTGATATTGATTTTTTTTACAACAGCTTAATAAACAAGAAATTAATTAAGAGACTTACGTTTTAGACACCATATTTCCTGTTTTTGCTCTATTTCGACAACAAAAATAATTCCAAACACAGCCACAGCGCTGTTTTGTGTCTCTGAGCAACACGACGGTGATTCGTTCCTGAATGAATCATCCGTTTAAATGATTCGGTTCAATCGCAACGAATCACTTAATAGTGATTTGTTGCCACCTATTGGTGGTTTTAATTTCACATTTCCACTTTTTTCCCCATTTTTTTTAATGTTTAAAATTTTTCAAATATCTGCATTCAACGTTTTATGTTTAATATATCAAAACATTATTTATGCATTTGTAATTGCAGGTTAAATGCATTCATGTTCTGCATTAAACAGTGTGTTAATACATCTAAATGCTTCTTCAGATGCAGCTTCTGTGTTGATTTCATTTGTTTGGTAACAACCCAAATGTCTTATTATTCTAATTCACTGATTAAATGTAAGAATTTGACTCAAAAGATAATGGAGACTTTTAGAAAAAATGGCTTTATAAAGGTAAAAATGCCCATAAAATGTAAAAACCAGTTTAAAGTTACTGGAAAAGATCATTTCTATCAGTGTGAATAATAAAAAATAAATAAAAACAATAGGCCTATTCAGGTTTAATCATTTTAGACACATAATTTTACTGAAGGCTACCAGGATAATTACAACTGCGTTTATTAAATTCATAAACTTAAACAAACTGTATCTTCTCTATTTCCAGTTTGTAGTGTGGATCATTCATTGTAACATTTAATCTAATTCTCATGCTTAAAAATCTGTTATCTTGAAATATAATTTATGCTACTACTGCCCACTGACTTGGATCTAATTTATGAGCCTTAAAACGTCTTAAAATGCACACATGTAGGTCAGGAAAATCTAAATTTTCTCGGGGGAGCATGCCCCCTAACCCCCCTACCAATCTCCATTTTGGGACCTCGGTATTCATAAAAACCTGCGTACGGCCCTGTCCAGGGTAGAACATTACGACTCCCCAAGCACTCAGATTTATGTGTCCATTGTAAGGTCAGGGTAAGGTCATCGTAAGGTTTTTTTTTCTTTCCATCCGTTCACTTATTTATTCACTTCCTGTCTAATTCTGCTGTGAGTTAAGCTCAGCTCAGTGCAGCAGAAAGCAAGTTTAACATACTTCATTTGATTGCCTTTGAATCAATGCTTTAAATATTTCCTGCTCACTAGTATGCAATATATCTCATGCAATATGCATGCGCATCTCGTCAGTAAAGCCGGTTCCTTGATTAGCGGTAAATCTCCATCACCTGTTTTCAAACGGAGCGGCATTTAACACACAGAGCCGTAGTTCACTGACAAGCTACGCAATATCGCGTTCATTATCGAAGGCGATTCATCTGCGATAATGAAAGCGATATTGCGTAGCTTCTCAGTGATCTACGGCTCCATGTATTAAACGCCGCTCCATTTGAAAACAGGTGATGGAGATTTACCGCTAATCAAGGAACCGGCTTTACTGACGAGATGCGCATGCATATCGCATGAGATATATCGCCCAGCCCTATATGACATTTTCAATTTAGCATGACTCTTATCTTGAGAACTACCCCAAACATTTCAGAGACATTGTTCGTCTGTTTTAATAGCAAGAAAGTCATCAAACCAAACCATTACGTTGCATCATTTAATAAATGTGTATATTACACAAGCAGTTTTTGATTTACTCTTATATTATGCAATTCACACAGACAGAGGTTTGAACTATATGATGATATATGATAATATGCATATAAATATGTGTTATATGCACTCTCATGACTGTGTCAAGGTCAGTAGAATATCTGATAATTTGGCCTTTTCATGACATATCAGGATATTCTCACATTTCAAATAACCCCTCAAAAAGATATTTGATATCTGTAAGAAAGTTTCTTACCTAAAAAGAGTTGTTTAAATATGTAATACTTGAAAATTTAAGTGCATGAATACAGATATTACATGTACAAGATTCTTTTTCACATGCATTTGAAACTAGATTTCTAAAAAAAAATTAAAATTTTCATCATTTTGCACATTTAAATTTAAATATCACTAATAACAAGTAACATACCATATGCATAACACATGCAGTTCCTATTAATAGTTTAGCAATACCTATGAATTTCCTGTTAAGTTTGTTGTAACATAAGACTGTTTGTTATCAATAGAAATATCCAAGCTACTGAGTGACCTTTCGGTTTCTTCTTTCACAGGAACCTGTTGTTGAAGGGTTGCATTTTTAGTGTATTGTGTTATTACTGGCTCAAGAAAATTTCTGGCAGGAAGACAGCAGGTGAACAAAACATGAAACCTGATCTTTTTTAAAATCCAGAAACAGGATGTGGTTATTACTTTGACACAACAATAACAAAACAGTATTAAGCACTCAGTTCTTACAGTTTATTTATTGATGGTTGTATGATAATATTACAACTTTTAACTACAAAATACTCCTCTAAAAAGAAATATCGTCTATATGAGATTATTAGTTGAATATGAAACGAAGCAGGCTTGGTTTCATTTGTGCTTGCTTGCAGTGCTGGGAGACATTGGTTGGTCAAGAGCTTTACCGTTTGGTTTTAATGGATCTGTTATTTGCGATGTCGTACATCATCTTAGCAGAGTTTCTGTGGGGGTAAGTACTCACGTTTCCATATGATAGCAGTGATGTTTAGCTGGATGTGTTGACTCTTTCTGCCCCTTTAGGCTGTGCATTAGAAATATCACATTGAGAAGAAGGAAACTAGAGTTTAACATTGCACGAGATGTTCTGGAGCTCATCTATGGTCAAACGCTTGTGTGGGACTGTCATCTCCTCCTCATGAAACATTTTATTGTGTTCTCACTAACAGTCTTTTCCATGTTCTTTTTGTAGGTTTGGTGTGCTGTTTTCACCACTGTTGCCTGCAGTTCAAATTGGGAAACTCTTTCTACTGTTCTACTTCAAAAAGGTCAAGATCTTCTTAGTCTTTTATAGGCTTCATTGAGTTGAAGGTGCACGGAGGATAGCAGATTGAGTTTAATGCTTTGAATTTAAAAGTGTAGTTCCCCCAAAAATTAAATTCTGTCATCATTTACTGAACATCATGCTGTTCTTAGAGTACAAAAAAGAGAAGATTTTTGCTGAATGTATGCGTTTAGGATAGCGAATGGCTATTGTGGAATAGTGGCAAGCACCAAAAAGACAAAAAAAAAAAAAGCATCAGAAAAGTGGATTATGTGACTGACACACTGTATTGTTTTTTGTATTGTAAGTTGTCAAGTTGTTAAAAATTAAGTCACATTTTTCAAACTTGTGATGTTGTAATCGGTCACATGACATTCAAGAATCAATGGCATCAATGACATCAAACATGGTGCAACACATTTAAAGGCTATTTTTACTACTATTTTTGAATTAGACACAAGTATGACTGAGCTTTGGGAACACTAGTGAATGGGGATATTATACGTGAATGACAACCTTAATTTTAATCTGTTCTTCGCACAAATCTATTGTAGTCTCTGAAGACTTGGGATATAGCAAGTTATATGAGATTCCTTTATAGCGCTTTTTTAAACTTTGAGAAAAAAATGTGCAATGTACATTTAGAGGTACAGCATTGACAATTTTTTTTACTGTATCTACCCTTAAATGGTTCACAGTAGTACCTTAAGGGTACATATTACTATATTACAACTCTAATGTACTAATATTGTTACAGTCCTGTCTTTTTTTCCCCATCTTTTGTTTAAGGACTCTTAAGTTGTTTCTGTTCCTGTTGTTTTTGTGCTGGTTTCCTGTGTTTTAGTTCCTGTTTCCACCCATTCCCTGTGCTGTCTGGTTTGCTTCCTCATTTTTTTCTATGGAAGTTCATTAGCTCCACCCCCTTGTGTATTTAAACCCCTGAGTTTCAGTCTTTGTTTGCCAGTCGTTGTTTTACTTCATGCAAAGTGTTGCTTTTTTTTTGGCTTGTCTGGATTCCTCTGCCTTGTTTGGATTCTTTTATTATATTTGTTAATAAATTGTGCTACATTTAGATCCTCACCTCTTCATTGCCTCAAGCATGACAAATATGCACCTTTTTGGGGTGGATAAGGTGCAAAGTTGTCACTCTAAAGGGTGATTATTTCTGATAGTATATCTACCTTTCTTTAACCTTTTACTATCCAGTTTGGAAGTATGGAAAAGAGCAGCTCTGACATTCTGCCTAACATCCCCTTTTGTGTTTCGTGAAAGACAAAATAATTCAGGGTCAGAAAGAAAACAATACAGGGTTGTAATGACATGTCAGAAGTTTCATATCTGGAAAAAATGTTCCCTTTGCTGCAGTGTACTTTAGAAAGACATTGTGTCTATAATTGTAAAACAATTATTTTTATCCAGGGTCAGTTGCATACATGTGTTTGTCACCCCCTTTATAGACGAGTTTGATGAACTTTCAGCCACCCAGGAAACACTGGAGGGCCACTCAGAGGAATACATTCTTCATCAAACTTCTGTTTTCCCCCTCCTTCACTAGGGCCCTTGCATGTGTCATTATACAATGTGGAGGTTTGTCTCTTCAAAGCATACTGTTACATAAGCTGCCAGAGACAGAGGTAGGTGTAAACAGTGAGTTTATTTACAGGATTAGTGGGAGTGCACCGATGGAATTAGTGATAAGAGGCGAATAGTGATCTTTGGATATCTTGCAGATGGCTTGTCAGGATACTGACTGAGACTTTGTCATCCACAGGAACTTGGCGTAGAGATAGCGTGAAGCACAGGGATATCCAGCACAGCATCGGATGATCTGGGGACGAGGAAGACAACAGGGAGGAGAACAGGAGGTAAGTTCAGGCAGGTAAGGAATTCAGAGGGAATATTCACCATACGGGTTCCGTAGAGGGAGAGTCCACGTTGCACGAATGTCATGGCAGCATTGTGACTTCATTGGGGAGGGAGGGGGGGGGGGGGGTGGGCGCCCTGGATGTCAGTAGAGGACATGGACACAGGGAAGGCATCCAGGGCGGAACTGGAGACACAGGAAGCCATGGCGGGACAGGAGGTTCGGGAAGCCATGGCGGGACTGGATGCTCGGGACGCCATGGCGGATCAGGGAGCTTGGACGGCCATGGCGGATCTGGGAGCTTGGACGGCCATAGCCGTATTATTTTGTCGGGAGCCCAAGGTGGATCAGGATGCTCCGTGGCCTTGGCCCTTGGCCTGGCCACACAGGCAGAGACTATATGGCCCCCCCCAAAATTTTTTTGGGGATGTTCCCCTCTAGGGGCCATTCTGGAGGCGCGGGCACTTGGGGGGGGCGCTCTGGAGGAGCAGAGCCGGACGGAACCAGCGGAGACACAGGAGAGCCGGACGGAACCAGCGGAGACACAGGAGAGCCGGACGGAACCAGCGGAGACACAGGAGAGCCGGACGGAACCAGCGGAGACACAGGAGAGCCGGACGGAACCAGCGGAGACACAGGAGGGCTCTTATGAGGAGCAACGACTGACGGGCTCACCATACTCTCAGGCGAAGGGCTTTTGGGATTGCGGGGAACTTCCTCCACCGTAAAAGGTGAACCTGCCAATGTCAACACATAGTCAATATATTGCACAAGAGAGCCGGGAAACTCAAGGGCTGGTGCGTGGATATATAGAAGGTCATTCAGACCGGTCCAGAACACAACCTTCAACGTCCCATCATTCCATGGCACTTGGTAGGCGAGCTGGGTGAACTTCTCTACATAATCTTCAATGGGGAAGCCATCTTGGGTTATGGAGAGTAGTGCACTTGCCGGATCCATTGCGGCGCTCATATTGTGCAAACGGTATGGTCCAATCTTCTGTTACATAAGCTGCTGGACATAGAGGTAGGTGTAAACACAGTGAGTTTATTTACAGGATTAGTGGGAGTGCGTCAATGGAATTAGTAATAAGAGGGGAGTAGTGATCTTTGGATATCTTGCAAATGGCTTGTCGGGATTCTGACTGAGACTTTGTCATCCACAGGAACTTGGCATAGAGATAGCGTGAAGCACAGGAGCACAGGGATATCCAGCACAGCATCGGATGATCTGGGGACGAGGAAGACAACAGGGAGGAGAACAGGAGGTAAGTTCAGGCAGGTAAGGAATTCAGAGGGAATATTCACCATACGGGTTCCGTAGAGGGAGCATCCACATTGCACAAACATCATGGCAGCATTGTGACTTCAAGATCAGACAATAGTGGTGGCAGTGGAGAGTGCTTTTATACTGTTGTAGATGACGATGGTGACAAGGATCAGGTGCGCATGATTAGTAATAACGTGCAGGTGAGAGTGATTGGTGACGCTGGAGACGGGCCATTCTGTGACACATACATTCAATTTCTCCAGAATATTGCAGACGGAGGACCAAATCTGGCAAAATCAAAAATAATAATACTCACCAAAGAGCTTCCTTTCTACAAGGTGGTATATCACTGTTTTAAAAAGTTCATTTGACGATTTTAAAGGGATAACTGACTCAAAAATAATTCTCATTGTTCCAAATTTTCCTTTTTTTTTTCCAGTGGAACACAAAAGATGTTTGAAGAATGTTTCAGCAGGTTTTGTCCTCCCTAGGCAATCTCACATGCACACACACTCAGTCTCTTAACTTACACTGCAAGTTCGTCTTGACACAAAGCAAATTATGTCAGTTATATAGAGTCATAGTGCAAGTGTTTTGTTCTTTCAGGGTCAGGCCATCATCAGATTGCGGGCCCTTCAGTAACCTCCATAGCATGCTTCTCTTAGGCAAGAAGTGGTTCAAGGGCCTGGGCAGGTCGAACCCCAGTATGTTCTGGCTCAGCTTGGCTTATAATCACCTCTTCATCACTGCAGGCCTGTTCCTGTGAGTACTCCTCACTCATGGGTCTTTTGGGTGCAGTATGGATATGGGTCATTTTAACAGTCATCGCTATCTCTTTCCAGCGCCATTATATACATTCACATGCAAGTTTTGGATGGCCAAAAGATGATCATTGCTAGGTTGCAAAAACAAATAGACAATGTGAGTATTATGAGCCTTATTACTTATTACTTTAAAAGAATATACTTAAGTGTTAACTTAAAGCGATAGTTAATGCAAAAATGAAACTTCAAGCATCACACCTCACCCTCAAGCCATCCTAGGTGTATATGACTTTCTTCTTTCAGACAAATACAATCAGAGTTATATTTAAAAAATGTCCTGGCTTTTCCAAGCTTTTTAATGGCAGTGAATGGTGGTTGAGATTTTGAAGCCCCAAAAAGTGCATCCATCCATCATAAAAAGTGCTCCACACTGCTCTGTAGAGTTAATAAAGGCTCCCTGAAGTGATGCATTTGTGTAAGAAAAATATCCATATATAAAACTTTAGAAACCGTAATCTCTAGTTTCCGCTAACTGTCGTACACACGTTCACGAGAGAGCGGCGTTCCAGTGGATGATGTAGGACATAGGCGTAGCGAGAATATTGTTTTGCCCATATAATAAACATAATGAGGTTGATTCAGCAAGAGTAGCATCCCAACTAGATTTTACATTTCTGCAGAAAAAGTGACACAGACACACACACACACCAACCCACCTACATATGTGACTGGACTACAAAACCAGTTTTAAGTCGCTGGGGTATATTTGTAGCAATAGCCAAAAATACACTGTATGGGTCAAAATGATTGATTTTTCTATGTCAAAAATCATTAGGATATTAAGTAAAGATCATGTTCCATGAATATATTTTGTAAATTTCCTACCGTAAATATATCAAAACTTAATTTTTGATTAGTAATATGCATTGCTAAGAACTTCATCTGGACAACTTTAAAGGTGATTTTCTCAGTATTTAGATTTTTTTGCACCCTCAGATTCCAGACATTCAAATAGTTGTATCTTGGCCAAATATTGTCCTATCCTAACAAACCATACATCAATGGAAGGCTTATTTATTCATATCTTAATGTGTCTAACACACATGGTGCGGGATCATTAATACACAACAGTAATGCCTTCCTAAGCATGTCAAATTACAGTATCTGGTTTTGACAGCCTATTGATTTCTTGCTATCATCACTTCTGGCTTCTTAGGAGGGTGAAGATAAGAAGTTCCTTATAGCTAAACTGCAGGCCCTCAATGAGGCGAGTGCTCAGCAGTAAGGTGAGCTTTCAGTCTGTCCTTTTTAACTAGAAATTCTCATTTTATTTTCCTTTTTTCATTCAGGATGTTTGATGTTCAGATAAATGAATGTTTGACAGATGAAGACAAATTCCACAGCTTTCAACTTGAGTGGTTGATTTCCTTATTGTGAACAGGGCTGTGTTTCCATGACCTCGTCACCTGCTGATTACTTGTTTTATCCAGGAAGGCTGAATTCTACAGAAATGAATTTGGAAGAATACATCATGGTAACCCATTCAAAAAACATACCTGAGAAACCGGTGCGTCTTACATAGAACTCGGACAACAGCTGTTTTTTTGGAGACAAATTACACTGATATTTAATAGTGTTATTGTCATTTAGTCATAAAAATATTTTGAAATGTAAATGAAAAGGTTCATTTTTGCTTACGGAGATATTTTTGTCTGACAGTTCTTCATGGCACTGTTCAAAGGCTATATTTTTGCATGGTTGAGGATGTGATGATAATTTGAAATATTTAGAGAAATATTTCAAAGAGCAACAGTTAATAATATGAGATGCAATTCATTTCAGTCTATCTGTCTGCTGTGTTTTGAACATTTGAAATCAATAAAAAATGCACCATATCTGTAAATGACAATTGTTTGTGAATAACTGCTATTTTAAATGATATTCTTGATATCATATCACACAACTCTGTGAAATACTTGTGTCCGATTTGTCAAATGCAGCATTCCATGAGCGTGTTTTTTTTTTTTTTTTTTGTATACTGTATAACCTTTTCACAGTGCAAATATCTTTTAAATAATTGTTAAGTCAATTTTCTGATAGAGATCAGCTGACTGAACATTACTCCTTATTTTTACTGGTGTATTTCCCTTGGACAAAGACTGCTAAGGTCACTTAATAGGACATTGTAATGTGCAATATGTGGTATGTAGGGCTATGGATTTTGTCTGAACCTGTCAGACTGAAATCTGAAGAACTGTGGTCATATGCTGCTGACCAGAGCTCAGAATCACATGACGTGCTGCATTCTGTGGGTGGAGCTTCTTTTATCTGACATCCACCTTATAAAGGAGCTGTAAGGAGCTACTTTGGCTCATTCGGCCTTCAGCATTACAGTCTATCAACCACAACAGTCATTCAGTCACCAGAGGAAGGTATGTGCACTGCAGTGTGTGTTTCTTTTCTTCTTGTAGTTTAACCTTTAACAATTACTTTTTTTATTTTTTTTTCATTAAATGAATTGGTTAACTGTATAATTGCTTGTTTAATGTTCTTTTAGAATAATCTTAGAATGGCTGAAAATTGTTTCAAAGTAAATCCTACCATTTTTTTTTTTTTTTTTCAGTGTAGAGCTTATTCAACAATGAAATCCTCACAACGTTTATACATCCACCTACCAGAAGACTATGAAGAATTTCAAACATCTGAATGGGTAAGCTGACTAATTGTACTGTTGCAATGTCAGAAATGAACTTTCCTGCCACGTAGGAATTGATTTTTCAGGGTCATTTTATACCAAATACTTAAATATAGTTTCTAATAAATTCTTAATTTGAATTGCTGTTAATTATAAAAATTAAATCAACAGAAGAAAACTGGGTATAAATATTCCACAAGATATCATACGATACAAAACACATCACAGCTTGAATGTGCAAAATGATTGACAGGCAGAAAGAGGCTCAAAATCATCTCATTGGCTAAATAAAGAAACAGACCACAATAACATTTGTCTTGCAGTTGGCAGAGGCTTTAGACAGGTTTGATATTTTAGGACAGCAAAATCAGTGCTTCTTGTCAGATAATATTATCTGAGGGCCATTCCATAAACAATCGCTTACAGCGCCTTTATTTGCCACTGGCTTTCAATCAATTTTGCCTGAGATGCTGCAGTAGGCTCCAGAATCCCTGTGATGCTAGACATACCACATAAGTGATTTGGAATTGAATGGATGGAAGTATGTGATCTGATTTATGTCTCGTCTACCTTTCTTCATAGGACCATGGGATTGTTGTTAGGGATTTGAATCCATATTTGACAGACAATGAGCTTCGCAACTACTTTGAAAAATTTGGGACAATTACAGAATGTGTTGTAAGTAGCCTACTTTTATAACTGAAAACTTTTAACAGAGCGGATATATGTTATATGTAAATTTAATGTTAATGCTGACTCTAAATCAACTTCAACTGTTGCTTTAGTAAAACAGACCAAATGAATTTTCTTGCTTGTAACCTTTTCTTTAGCAAATATTTAAAAATAGTCGAGTTAAAAAAAATATCTCAGTGTCTTGGGTCAAATATTTAACCCAGACAACCTAGCGCTGGGTTTGTCCAGTTTTGACCCAGTGATGGGTTGCCAAAATGACCCAAATTTGGTTGTTTTCAACCCAACATTTTGTCTGTAGTGTACTTAGATGACCTCATATTTTTGATGATCTTTACTGTAAACTTTTGTAATTTGTGATCTTTTCTCTATGAACAGTTCACAATTGACAAGTCATCAGGATGGCCAAAAGGTGTGGGCTTTGTGAGATTTTCATCTTCAGAGGAGGCTAAAGCAGCAGAAGCAGCTGGGCCACATTGCCTTGGAGGTTTTCACTTATGGATCTACAAAGTTGTTACACCAAAAGTGAGTGAATCTGCTGTTTGCAGCAAGAAGGCCTATAATCCCTGCTAAAAAGACCAGCTTAGACTTCCATGCTGGTCTGGATTGGCTGGTTTGGTGCTGCTAATGAAGGTGAACCAGCATAGCCATGTCCTTCACCAGCAAAAATGGTCCTTCTGATTAGTCTGTGGTGCGTTTCCTAAAAAATTCTCACTTAATTTTTTGTACGTTTCACACGTTCTGTCCTTACCAATAGAGTTCAATGGAACTTATTTGGCTAAAGATGCTTTTGGGAAACGCACTCCTGGTTGACCAAAGGAAGCTTGCTAGTTAAGGTTGACTGAAGGTGTGATCACATTTACTGTTGCTATATGCGAAATTTTGCATGCGAGTTTCACTCATATTCAGGTTGGTCACATGAATTTACTGTGTTAAACCTGCTTGTTTTGAAAGTGGCTTCTGTTTGAGCTGTGCTTTTTACATCTCTACACTATTGAGAAGAGGCAGTGGACCTTTTTTTGCATGCAAAATTTCCGCTAATGTGATCACACACTAGAAGGCCTGGTACTAGGGACACAAGCATCCCATGCCATGGACCAGCATCCAAAACACAACATACACTGATGACTAAAAGAGCTGGTCTTTTCAACAGGATTCCTGTAGAAATCTATTCAATAACATCCATTCATCTCAATATGGCAGTTGCTCGGTTTGGGACTTTTGTGTTAATTCTTGTGATACTCTAGTGACGCTCTTGTGATGTGAAGTTGTGATGATGTGAAGTTGAGGTGATTGGTTCAAAACAACCTGGCAGCAGAACTGCATGTCTATGAGCTGCCATAAGCAGATTTCATAGCACATACTGCCATTGAGATGAATGGAAAAGCTCAATGATTGTTCTCTTCAGCTACAACAGACCTAATTTTATGCTTTGGAATGGAGCAGCACACCATGAACTCTCTCTCTCTCTCTCTCTCTCTCTCTCTCTCTCTTTCTTTTAGATGTCTGTCCAGAACAGATTTGACAGCCAGTTAAATACTTCTCTTTGCCAGTCCTTTCAAACAGACCTGTGTGTGAACTAGAAGTGAAATATGAGCACCGACAGTTGCTGTCTGCAGTGATTTACACTAAACCTCATCCTACTACAATGTGAACTAAATGTTTCTGCATGATAATCCAGTGTATATTGTTATTTTTTTAATTTTTTTTACTTAACATTAAAAACCCTGTTTGATTTAATGTCTGTATCCCCTACTTTTATATTATGTAAACCTGAAATGTTGAATAAATGTATTCTCAGAGCAGCTCTTATTGACTATTTTTGAAAGTTTATTATTTTTTTTTTATTTAAGGATAATCTTCATCTTTTTAATATGGAGTGTTCCTGTGGAAAACATCCTTTATTGTTATGTTTATTTACGCTTTATTTGTTTACGCTTTATTTTATGGTCCAAGTCTCCCTATTAACAAACCATTATGACTTTTGCCTCAATAAACTCCTAATTTGCTGCTTATTAATAGTTAGTAGGCAGTTGTTAGGTATTGGACTAAGGATGTAGAATATGCTAATGCAGAATATGTGCTTTATAAGTACTAATAAACCACCAGTATGTTAATAATAGGTATGCTAAGGAACTAGTTAATAGTGAGAATTGGTCCCTATACTAAAGTGCTACCTCTGAATTTGTGAAATTAGAAATAGTAGGAATACTTGAATTAGTTGCATAAATAAACTCTTTAATCTGCAGAGTCATGCTATCTCTGTTTAAACTTGGTGAAAATACCATGCTATTTGTTCGCATTCAAACTACGTGAAAATAGTAGGCTATCGACTACCAGTCATGCTTACAAAGGCAACTACCAAGATGCATCACATTTATTCTCAAGTAAGTTTAGTTTATTAGTGCGGTAGAGGACAGCAGCAGCCGTTTGTCCGATATGCCATTCAGCAAACGAAGAAGCCGTTTCTATGGACATACTGGTTTAAAATCAACCCTGTTTTTAATGGGAAAATGCATATCAGATAATTTTGATGAATGTAATGTTCCAGAAAATGTGGAGCATATCATTATGAGGTGTAAAAAGTATAATGCAGAAAGGAGGATCATGCAAGATAAAATATATGAGTAGGAACAAGAATGGAGTTGAAAGGGGATTTTGGGGGCAGATGAGAAAATGTGGGAATGTAGTAAGGCTATATTTAATTTTCTTAAATATACAGGGTTAGAGGCAAGTATATAGTGTTGTTGTTGTTGTTTTACAATTATAACTATGCAAATTACATGAAACCCTGAAGTTGCACATCCCGGTACAGTAGGTGGCGGTATGCAACTGAACAAGTTGGTTGCGACCCGCCGAGAGAGAGAGAGAGAGAGAGAGAGAGAGAGAGAGAGAGGCTGTATTCGAAATGGCATACTTGCTTACTGCTTACTGCTTACTGCCCAGTACACAGTGCATACTGCCTACTATTTTTTAAAGAATAGTGTGTGAAACAGT
>JAFVLL020042684.1:0-38778 GCA_021397915.2 Tor tambroides | reverse complement strand
TGACATGGGCATGAAGAAATTAGAAACTTGCCTTTTTCTTTTTTGAACTTAGACGTTGCTCATTTGCATGATATATTAAAAACGGTATAGCATGGTAACTCCTGTAAATAACCCCATTTAGATGCATTAAATCAAAATGCAAATGGGAACTAATTGCATCTCGAGGCTGAGGTGTAAGCATTTTTCATGTAATTATACTGAGAGAGTTCACCTGAAAACCAGACTGATGCAAAATTCTCCTCACAAAAATTGCTATCTCAGGAGACAAGACGACTGTAATTTTTTCGCAAATGAGGGAGAATAAGGCAATTTCATTCCACAAAAACATATATCATATGCACTGGCCTGAAACCAAGAGACAAAAGGATTAAAATGAAGGTTAAATTCACAAAATGCCTGCAAACTGCATTTTAAAATAAGTCAGAATGATTGAAAACATGTTTTCTTGAGTTCTGAAGGCTTTGGCTTATCACATAAAATAAAATAAAATAATAAAAAAGTTTTAATGAATTCATCTCTGACATGGGCAAATAAAAAATAGAAACTTGCCTTTTTCTCTTTTTTTTTACTTTAAAGTTGCTCATTTGCATGATTTATTTAAAACTGTGTTGTTTTCATGTTGTTGTTTTTTTTTTTAAGTAATACACAAACATTATACAAATATCTAAACTTATTAATAAATATTATTAATATGCTGGGGTATTCAGACCAGATAACATTTTTACAACTTGAACTAACCTGCCATGTCATAAAAAAGGTCCAATTATCTATTAGTATCATTGTATTATTACAGAGTGTTATTGACATTTATTATTAACAAAGCTGCTTTACTGCTTATTAATATTTAAAAATATCAAACGCATTTAAATATCAAACGCATGCGTGTGTGTGTGTGTGTGTGTGTGTGTGTGTTTTCTTCATTATGATATCAAGACAGCTGCATCACCTTTACATTTTGGCTGACTTTACATTTACATTTTCATTTAATAATTTAGCAGATGCTTTATTATTATTATTATTATTATTATTATTAATATTAATTATTATTAGTAGTAGTATTATTAGTATTATTATATTTTCCCCACAATAAATAAATAAATAAGTAAATGAGTAAATAAATGAATGAATAAATAAATAAATGCATTAATTAAGAAATACAATAAAATACAATAAAAAGTGATCATTTTCATAGAATATATCTATTCCGGTTGTTCACTACATGAATTTAATTTTTATATGTTTCTGCATAAATTTATAAAGAGGAGTTACATCATTGACCCAGATCCTGGCGCTCTGCAGGCACTTAATTAGTTCAAATGTGCTTTTACCATCTCACAGTTTGGAAACTACTTAACAACATCTCCAAAAGCACATCTCCTCAGCTCTTAACCATCTCTCATGCGTGCACAAGGAGCGTCAGTCCGCACGGTTCCTGACATGCATTTCCATATCGTTTGTATTAGCAGGATGATGCAAAATTAAACTTCTAATTAAATCCCCAGAATCAGCACTTGAATGCAAACAGTGTGTGGTTATTTGGTCCTCTCATGCAAAGCATAATCTTTGTGAAATTGATTTAATAGTTGTTTAGTGAGATGCCTGCAAATAATGAAGGATCCTTGCAGACAGAGAGAGCTTTGTTGAAATTAATTTACTTTTTGCAGAACATGAAGTTCCTGAATAAATGTCAGCCTTATTTAGACACTATCCTCGTGTTCTTAAATATCAGTGAAGGAAAACTTTCTAAGAAATGCTACAAGGACAAATGCGGCCTTCTGCCATATGGTTCAGAGCGGGAGTTGCAATAAAACTATTTATACAGCATCTGTAATTGAAATTAATCGTATAATTTGCATAAGGAATCACTTTATTAATTGCTTGTTTAGTAGCACTCTGGCTCACTATGTCTGTTTACTGTACTTACATAATGAATGATGAATTGGGCTTATTTGTGATCCAAATTAGCGTCCAAAACAATTAAATATGAAGCATGGGTATTTTTGATGAAGTATTTCTTTCTAAATGCAAGTTTATATCTCATTTGAAACTTTTCCCGGAAAAAACAACAACAAACAAAACAAGCACATATATATATAAAAAAAAAATGTTGCAGCAGATGGTTTAAATTTGCATGTGTGCGTGTAATCACAGAGCAATTGCTTATTTATAATAGTATTCAAATGTATCTGACCTTGAATGTCTGCTCAAACGAACTCCACTTTGTGGCTTCACACCTTTAATTAGCTAATTATTTCAGACGTACTTCTCTGCCTGCGCTAGACTTCTGTCTGCGTCAGTGTTCTGTTCTTGTACCTGTTCGGCCAGAGGTCATTATGCTGTATATTTGTAAATTTCTCATTTTCTCCATTATTGTTCCTTGAGTTGTGACAAAGGCTATGATCACAATAGCATGCTAGCATACTACTTTTTGTAGGAATACTGCGCTTAGTATGCTAATTTTCTGTGTTAAATACCAGGATGCCCTAACTACTGTACATTAACTAAAACCTACCTGATCAAATGATGAAAACGTACCTCTGGGAACTTTTACACAAGATGCTAAAATACGTACCAATAAGTACATATCACTGCAGTTTCCAACAGACATGAACACTAGAGGCGGTAAAACAGCGAGATTTGTAATTGTTTTCGTACACAGTTATGATTACAGCTCCATATGTTTCGCTTTCGAGTAGCTCAGCTCAGCAGTATTAATGTCCACAAGAAATAAATTCAGTAAATGTGGCCAAATATTTGGAGAAATTAAAGGTGTTTACAGTAATTATGTTGTTAAAATGTGCAGTATTTGTACTGTAAAGTTGTTCTCATCTTTTTTAAAGTCATTTTAGGGATTATGGCAATACTCGTGTTTACAAAAGAAGTACATTAACTTGTTTTTATTACTTTAAAAAAAAATAGTTCACCTAAAAATGAAAAGTTGTTGAAATTTTCCTCATCTTCAGGGCATAGTTTGTTTCTTCATCAGAACAGATTTGGAGAAATGTAGCATTACATCACTAGCTCACCAATGGATCCTCTGCAGTGAATGGGTGCCGTCAGAATGAGAGTCCTAACAGCTGATAAAAACATTGCAATAATACACAAGTAATCCATTCCAGTCCATCACTTAACATCTAAAGTGAAAAACTGTGTTTTTGTAAGAAATTAATTTAATCATTAAGGCATTTTAACTTTAAACTCTCACTTCTGGCCAAAATAACAATCAGTAATCCATAATAGTGTTTCTTCCAAATTTATCCCCTGTTGTCCTCTCACATCGAAACCAACAGAATATATATAATTCTTAGATCTGTTTTGGACTGTTTTCACTTGATCTGTGGATATTTCTGTGCATGAAATGATTTTTTTTCACTGGAGAAAGCAGTATTATGGAAAGAGTTCTCATATTTTAGCTGGAAGCTATGGTTTAAAATAGAAAACGTCTTAGTTATGAAGTTGTTTATTACAAAGATGCAACTTTTGGCTTTTCAAGATGTTATCTGATGGACTGGAGTTGTGTGGATTACTTGTGGATTATTGAGATATTTTTATCAGCTGTTTGGATTCTCATTCTGATGGCACCCATTCACTGCAGAGGATCCAGTATACTTTATGTAGTAAGTAAACTAAACTTTGAGGATTGTATTATTTGAGCGGTAAAGTTTTTAACAGTCATTTTTGAGATTATAGCATTATACTCTCCTACAAAAAAAGAAGCATTCTTCAAGTTCATTTTATTAGGTAACCTCAAGTGTTTTTTTTCAAGTAGTAAATATGGTAGTATATTTTACCAAAATATACTTTATATAGTAAGTATACTAAAATCAATGTAACTTGTAAGTGTACTATTTCAGTATTCTTAGGACAAATTTGGCCCACTTTTTAGTTTATAAACATATATTTTAAAGTGTAACAAAAATAAACATTGAGTACCGAACTACTTACAAGTTTTTCTTTTGTATTGCAACTATACTGTGAACTATAAGCAAATATACAGGCTTTTCTAGTTATATACTTTTAGCCCACCTTTTAGTTTATGAACGATAGATTTTTACTCTCAATAAACTACTAGAATTGCAAAATTGGATAGAACTACACAGAAAATTTTAGTAAGCAAGTTTATTAACATTATGGGCCAGATTTACTAACAGCTTGCGCCAATGCAAACCATCTTTTGCTATTAAAATATTACTGTCAGGATTTACTAAAGACACGCAGTGAAGAATTAACACTGACCTTACTGAATATGCATTTGTAGGAGTTTCCCTTTCAGACGCAAAATTTATGGGAGGAGAGTATTACAATGAATCATGCAATGTGATTTGCTAATGTTTGAGCTTGTCAAATTACTGGTATTTGCGTCATTATTTAACGCCCCCAAAAAAGCATGTCTTAAAGCAGGCGCTAATTTCCACTGCTCTTGGTAGATTGCGCTGGTCATTATGGAAATGATCTGGCTGCGTTTGTGTTCTTTAATGTGCACATTGTCAGTAAATCACATGCAGAATTTTCCCCTCCCATCGATGCTGTAAAGGAATTGCACTCTAATGCTAATTTGCCCTGTTTAGTAAATCTGGCCCTAAAATGTTCATGTAATAAAAAGATGCATGTTGTTTACATCTTGTGGCTGTCCTATGTTTATGGATTGTCCTCATTGGTTTCATTAATATTGTTTACGTCTTGTGGCTGTACTACATATATGGATTGACCCCATTGGTTTCATTGTAAGTAACTCTTAAGTAACTCAAGATTCGAACCTTCATTCTGTTTTGTTCTCTCTCTCTATCATGTGCTTTCTTCTCGAAGAGACTGTGTGTCCATCACTTGTTGTTCTGAGATAATAAGCTCAACTGTTGAAATGTGTTAATTTAGAAGGATATACAAAAATAAATGCTCATCAGATGATTTTCACACATATTTGCCATGTTCTTCTAACAGTCTTTAGTGTCAGAAGCTCTTGCTTTGACAAAGTATTTCACGTTGGAAACTGTGCCTGTGAGGAAGACTAAGGCAGTGCACTTCCTTATCTGCATCCTGAGATGGGATCCATCCTCAAATCACCAACCCACATTTTATTTAAGGATGTAATATGAGGGAACCTCATAAACGAAGCCTCTGAGGGGTCCAATGGGAAATGAGCATAAGATGGGTTGGTTTTAAGTCAGAAGAAGAGCGCAATGATGAAAGAGGATGAAACTGAGAACTAACTCGGCGTGTGGTTCCTGCACTAGTGTTCGTGAAGTAGGCTACACCTGGGAAATGCACTGCAAAATCATTTTTAATCACTATTTTTGTCCCGTTTTCCTGTTAAAAAAAAAATCTAAATCAAAACCTTCTTGAAATGAGGTATATTTACTTCAGAGGCAAAACTGCAAATTTTATTAAGACTTGGTTTGAGCATTAACCTCACTACATATTTTAGGATATGTTTAAAACAAGTATGGCCTATGGGACTTCATTCAGGATATATCCTCTGAAACAAGTTTTAATATCAGTTTAGCTTCTCGAGTAAATCTCAATATGCACTCCATATTTTTTTTCCATATTGAAAAAGGTTTTACAGAAAAAATGGATAGTACTTTTGGAGAAAAAAGAAAAAAAAAAGAAAAAAGCATGTCACATTTTATTTTACATGTAGGTGTCCATGTTGGATCACATGACCAGCTGAATATAACTGACTTTATCTCATTTACCCCAATTTACATAGGCAGACAGAATCAATATAATCAGGGAATTATGTCAGACTGTGAATCAAATGTTTCTGCTGCAGTTAGAGTGTAACAGTTGGGTTCCAGAAGTAAAAACTCTTTTTAATAGTAACAGATAAACCTTCAAAGACAGACCTGTTGTGAGCACTGAGGGTGTTAATCAATGGTCTGTGCTTTTGCTGAAGCCTTCTGTTCACATGAACTCAACTAATTATCTTTAATCAATCATGGTTAATAGTGTAATTTGTGGTGAGAAACTACATTACCCATGATGCTGTTCAGAACATTCCACCAATCAGTTGTAGTGAGTTCAAGACCACTTTAGCTCCGCCCATTCCCATGAAACTTCATCAACAATGTAAATAAGCTGTCTTAGCTCTTTGTGTATATATGTGCATATTTTGCAATAAACTTAAAATGTATTGTTTGCATAGATCCAATAAACAACTTTAAATGAATAGTTTTACATTTCACCATTAATTTGATTGTCATTTGCAATAGTTCATATGATTGTAGTTATTTCTTTCCTTAAAGCCGTTAAGTACACAGTCTTGTAACTTTGTCTTTTTCTCCAATTTTCAAATAATTTTTGTAATGTCATAATTTATAACTCTTTAACAAAAGCTTTATCCCAGTGGGAAAAATGAATGACAAAAAAAAAAAAAAACCTTCTGGAACCAACATCGCAGAAAAAGCAGACAGCAGGCACTAATGCAGTGAGTGACATTAAAACTACTAGGTGTCAGAATACGGTACATCTAGGTAAAAAATACTTGATTGTCATTGGTCAGGATTTTAAAATGCATTTTAATAGTGCTGCAATAATTCCAAATATATTTAATGAGATTTAGACCTTTAGGGGGCATTTACATAACACCGTTTTCAGTTAAAAACTAAAAACTTTCTATGCATTTTGGCCATTCTTTTACAACATTTTGAGAGCCTGATAATATATATATATATATATATATATATATATATATACAGTGCCCTTCAAAAGTGTTGGAACAGTAAAGACAAAATTGCTCTGTTGGCTGTGGAGTCAAGACATTTACAAATGTGATTAAAAGATGAATATGAGACAAAACTACACAATGTCATATTTTATTATTGGGTGATTCAACACATAGATGTTTTACCAGATAAGAAGTTAAGCACTTTTAGAGTTTCATCCCTCTATCTGATGTGAGCACAAGTATTGTAACAGTTGCCTCACAGCTCTTTATAAGTGATCAGCTGTGTCCTGTTGCATTAATTCTTCAGATATTAAAAGCAGGGAATGTCGTATCAGTTATATCCATTACTTCTGTATTCTGAATCTTGCATTCGATGATGACACACACAAACCAGGATGAAGATGAGGGAGCTGACTTTGAGAGAAAAGCAAGCAATTAGGATGCTAAAGAAAAGAGGAAGTCAGTTAGAGCTCTAGCAAAAACAATGGGCATGGAGAAATCAAGAGTTTGGAAAACACCAACGACCTGATCGGCTGAGAAAACAACAGTAGTTGATGACAGACAAATCATAAAAGCTGTGAAAATGAACCCTAAAAGACATGTCTGTAAAATCACTTCCAGAAAGCTGGTGTGATGACAATCTGACAATCTGACAATCTACTGTCCTCAGGAGACTGACACAGAATTACAGATGCTACACAGCAAGATGCAAACCTCTGACCGGCACCAAAAATAGAAAGGCAAGATTAGAGTTTGCAAAAAAGCACAAAGGTGAGCCAGAAGAGTTTTGGAACTGTGTTTATGGACCAATGAGACAAAGACAAACCTTCATCTAAGTGATGGGAAAGCAAAAATGTGGAGAAAAAAAGGGAACTGCAAATGATCCCAAGCATACAGCCTCATCTGTAAAGCATGGTGGAGGTGTTGTCATGGCATGGGCATGCATGGCTGTCTCTGGAACAGGCCCTCTCAACTTTACTGATGACTTAATGTATGATGACAGTAGCAGAATGAATTTGGAAGGGTACAAATCCATCTTGCCTACCAATATTCAAGAAAATGCCACCAGATTCATTGGGAAGTGCTTCATATTGCATCAGGACAATGACCCAAAACACCCTGCCAGTTCAGTCAAGGAATTTATAAGGGCAAAGAAATGGAAAGTCTTAGATTGCCCAAGTCAATCTCCAGATTTAAATCTGATTGAACATGAATTTCACCAGCTGGAGAGGAGAGTAAAGGCAGAAACTCCCCCCCAAAAAGCAACAATTGGAATTGGCTGCATTAAAGGCTGGGAAAAGTATTTCAAAAGATTAGACCAAGAGTCTGGCTGCACAAAACAAATTCATAAAGAGAAAAATGTAAACAATAAACCAACTCCGTAGTGGATTTTAAGTGATCAAGGGCTTAGGACTTTCCAATTCGGCCCATTGCAAGGGTTCCGCCAGTAGTGGGCACTCATCAATGACGTACATCCGAGTAAACGAGACGGAGGGAAGTTTGCAAGTGAAGGGCATAAAAAAATGGACTGGAATGCAGCCCATATGTATTATGTGTTCAGTCTGTAAGTATGTGCAGAGGCATGTAGTGTTTCTTTACAAAGTGGCATCGCCAACTACTGGCTTGGCATGCGTAATACAGCGTTTCAGTCGTTTTTGTGGATGAACGGCATTGTTTTGATGACATTGTTTTGATGTCGTCTACACAAAAGTTCTCAAAAACGCAAAGGAACAACTTTTCAGTCTTTAGTACATCATTGTCGTGTAAACGTCCCATTATTTTCGCATTCTTGACTGTTTTAGAGACTCTAAATTGCTGTTCTGTTGTTAAAAAGTAGACCAATGGTAAGTCTGACAAGTGCCATCCATCACTGCAGTGATTTGTGATACTGTGTGTTCAGATAACAGCAGTGGGATCATAATTTCACTCTATGGGAAGCGATATGACCAAATGACAGTCTGAAGGCTGATTTGACTGGATGTATCATTTCATTTGAAATGACGTTTGAAGTTAGTCACAGCTGAACGCCTCCCTTTGGTCTTGCGCTAATATTAATAATTACTTCGACACTTCTATGTCCTTAGGATATCGCATTTCATTACATCACTGATAGAACGCTGCCAAAAAGTGCTTAACCACCAATTCCAAACAGACGCCGTCTACTGCCAAAGATAATGGAGACATTTTCTCAATAGACTGAGCAAGAAAGCTACGTATGATCCGAAAGTCCATCTCTCCCACGTTATCAGTTGCCCGCGTAGGCTGCCTACTATCCTATTACTTTTAAGGTGCAGTCGCCTTGAAAAAGCTTTTAGACCCACGAATGGCTTTTTGGTGTCTGGCTAGGTAATAGGTTTATGCAGAATGACAAGGATATTATAGCTAATGCTTGTAAGCCAAGCGAGAAATTACCCCACGCTGAAGGTAATGTAACATACGGGAAGTAAAGCCGCACTGTGACTATTAGCAGCTCCGTCGCTATTTAGGTAGGTTTGGTGCGGCCCTGCGAGATTCACCCCTGTCATAATGTGCTGTTTGTGCTTGTGAAGGTTTAGCTGCCTTCAGGTCAATGTGGGCATGGTGAATAGCGCTAATGGAGGGGTAATTCACCTTGCTGGGAAGAACATAGGTAAAGAACGTTGCTTAACTAAAACTAAAAAGTAAAACTATTAAAAATAAAGCTGAAATAAAATATATTTATTAGATGAAAAATGTTACCTTGGTGTCTAACTGAAATAAAATTATAATTGAAGTACTAAAATTTACTTAAACTGTAATTAAAAATAAAGCTAAATAAATAAATAAATAAATAAATAAATAAAATTAATTAATTAATTAATTAATTAATTAATTACAAAGGCACATAACAAAAACTGAAAATATAAAATAAAAACTTAATTTAAAATATTAATAAATATTACAATATTATATAAATGATACTAAAATACGCTTTTTTGTTGATTGACAGCAATATTAATCTTCTTTCTAATGTGAATAGTGTGAATTTGCAGTAGATATACAATATATTACAAATAAATGACAATATTACATATTCAGTGACAAAATAAGGTACAATACATACAAATAAACAATCTTGTTTCTACATATTAAGCTAAACATTTAAGCTAACAATGTAACGTAAGATAATCAGTGTTCTAATACTGATTTATCATACTCATAACATGTCAATGGGCTACTTTTTCAATGAAGCATGAGAATTTTCTCCAAAGTTTATGTATTTTATTCACTGAACATTTCATTAAATATATATTGAGTCCACTTACAGTTTCTTTTACTACTGAATGTTTGTTTTTTGTCTGTGTGATTAACCCAATAGGATTTCAGCACCCTGGGTTGCCAGTTGGTGGAAAACACAGCGTATTGCAGCTATGGAAGCCAGCAAATGAAATGGGTTAAAGACTGCAGATTCTCCCTGACCTAAAAAGCCTCATGCATCAATCTAAAAAGTCCTGTTAAGATGCAGATAAATAAACTCATCAACTTGTTGCCCTGCATTGTCAGTTGCACTCGTTCTTGTTACATGCCCTCAATCTGGCAACCTGTATAGAGTCTGAATAGCAAGGGGCTGGAGAAACAACTCTCTCCAACATTTCAACTGCTAGCTGTCAATATTACATAATGTACCTTTAAAAAGAAAGCATTTTAACTGAACTAAAGCATGAAGCGCTGCTTGCTTTTAACATTTTCTGCTTAATTTTACTGTGTTGCATTGTTAGAAAATCCTAGCATTATTTTAAAGAGCAGAGGCAAAAGTGGCAGCAGTGGTTTATTGTTACAATATTGGCACGTCAACAAAACAGAAGATTCAGATCATGGTAAGCTCATGCTTACACCCTCAGGGGTGTTCTGGATTCTGTCTGGAGGTCAGACTCTTCTGCCAGAGGGCCAATACTTCACATTCATGGGCGGCTGTCTCACCACAGGGCAAATACCTTCTTCAGTATTATTTTGCCAGCTCAAGGCCTAACACTGATTCAAAACAACAGTGCTCAGCTCTACCTGTCACAGCAGGTAGTACTTTATTTCTAAATGGTTGGAGAACCAAGGAGGCAGGCGGGCTACAGTACTAATAATTACAAAGATCCAATAACCACTGTGCCAGGAAATGAGCAGTTTGGCTTTTAAACCGACCTCTTAGGTCAAATTAAACCTCTCCATTCAGCAGCATCAGTTCGGGACGGTACGAGCCACATGGCTCAAATACGTGTCGACACATTAGAAGTTCCCCTTTGTAACTCTCGCCTTGTTCTGGAGCCTGCCGATGTGGAAAGGTAGGGTACGGGGGAGGGCAGTGGAGTGTGGCTGCCCTGAACCCTGTCACTTTGATAGAGTGAATACATTGTGAGAGATAATGGAAACTTTCTATTCAGTGAGGAGCAGAATAAAGAAAGCCTTCCCTCTCATTCATCACCATTGATTACCGTAGGCACCATGTTCCGCAATTGGAGAGGGAGAGATGGGCGGCACAAGGCACAGGGCTTCAGATGAACCCAGGAACGGACTGAAACTAACAATCAGCCCGGGACCAGTGCCGTCCCATCACAACCCTCACGGCAGGTCCCTGACTATCACATACGCATGTGTTTCAGTCTATTGCCTAATATAGTCTGCTTTCTAGTTAGATAGGTAGGTAGGTAGTATCTAACATCTAATATATTTTAATTCACTACATGGCCAAAAGTATGTGCGTGAGGTTTTGTTGAACATTGAACCATGAGCAGGGAAATGAAATACAATACAATGAATAATTTCTTGAAAGGTTGTTTCTTATAGTAAATGACTGAAAGCCGAAATTGCGTATTTATTTGTTTGCTTGTTAGTATTTTATATAATTCATTTTACTTGTAATCTTATGTATGGTTTTATTTCATTTTATTTATTTACAAATATTTTAAGAACTCGTGCTTTTGTTTTTAAATGACTTTGGTCAGTGTGCTCACTGGATAATTTCACATTGTATTTATTTAAGGTTTTTTATATGAAGTTGTATTTTTAGTATTTTTAGTTTCTATTTTACTTAATTTATGAGTTCCTTTTCACAAGTTGAGAAATCATTATAACATTCTTATGTTTTATGTTTATTTATTTTAAAAAATTTTCATCAAAAAATCGGCTCACTGGATAATTTTAAATTATGTACTATTTATTTATTCATTTATTTATTTAAATACAATTATTTAAGTAATATTATTTATTTGAGCTATTTTTAAATTAGGTTATATTATTAGTCTTTTTATTTTAGATTTTATTTAATAATAATTTAGAAGTTCCTATAAATTCGGAAGTCATGATTATGACATTTTTTAGGTTTTCACATGATTTTTGTCAGTGTAAAATGGGCTCGCTGCATAATTTTCAATTAGATTGTATTTATTTATTAAAAATAAATAAATAAAATGATTTAAAAGTACTTATTTAAACTACTTTTATGTTAGGTTATATTACTAGCATTTTCCTTTTTTATTTTTAGTTTTTTTTTTTTTTTTTTTTACAATAATTTAGCCGTACCTGTTCAGTATAAGTCTTGATTATGATATTTTTTTTTCTTTCTTTCTTTCTTTCTTTCTTTCTTTCTTTCTTTCTTTCTTTCTTTCTTTCTTTCTTCTACTTGCTAAAGAGGATGATAGGAAATGCAGTTTGGTCACAGAGTCATCTGCCCTCATAAACCAGTTAAATGAGTAATATTTTCTAATTTTTGATTTTAACAGCAAGTTCACACTTTGACTTGTTCACCGGAAAAGTGCTCCCTGTCTAGATTGGTTCAGGGGTGAAACAGGTGAGCAGATGACTGGAGCATAACAAACTGGCCCAAGAGGAGCCACTCCAGGCTGTGCCCTTCATGGGCCCATGTCAGCGGGGAACTTGTGTCTTTATGGATTGTTTTTATGGAGGATGTGAATATGATGTGAAGGTCACAGGGTTTTAATAAAGCACTCGGGGCCCTGTAACACGTTCTGTCTCTTGGAGGGGACGTAATGAAATCCAGCGTGTGGCTGTGGTCTCTGGACTATTAAGTATGTCACTCAGGGGCACACAGACAGTTATGAATCTCATGAAGGTGCTGCTGCTTTCAAGGCTTTTGCAAATACCCATATCGCTGTTCTTTATACATAAATACAGATGTGTGTGAATATGTATAAATATTGTTATATATTGTGTGGTATGAGAGAGAGAGAGAGAATTAAAAATACGTATTTACATGTTCCTTTCAATAAATAAACAAATAAATAATTGTTACAATATGCAGTTACATTTGAATGGTCATGAATTGAGACACTGACACTTTGGAATGGCTTATCTACCAGCAGGGACTAATTTGCAAAACTAACGGGTAAACCTTGACCCCTGGTCTCCACAGACCCAGCATGAGACTTGTGCTGTGAAATGAAGGTCTTTACACTCCCTGCACCTCAATAATGCAGAAGAAATGTGTTTAATTATTACATTGTGTGTAGAATTGAGCCTTTTTAAAGTATTTTTTTTCTCAAAGCCAGCAGGGAATATAATGAGTTCTTGGCCCTCACGCCATTTATTGCAACAAATTATTTAATATTCACAGAACTGCATTATAGTCTAAAGGCCACAAAGACCATGAAAAGTGTCTAATATGGCCTGAGCAGTTAGTGAATAAGTTTTCTGCCCTTTTTGCTCACGGCCCTTCCTTCGTTTTTCGTCTCTTCTTCATACTTTGAAACACATGGAGAAATTATTGAATAGTTTCTGAGGTGAAGCCACAGTTCACATTATATTTCAATGAAGGTCGCTGCTGAGAACAGGAACAAATTGCTCTCCATGGAAACCTGTGGTCCAATTAGATTCACTCTCTGCTAGTGCAGCTTAGCAACTCTAGATAATGTGTAGGCTACATCCTTTCAGCTTTACACATTAGCTCCGGCAGTCATCTTGGGGTTAGCGGACACGAGGCCTGGCCTAATGTCAGCGCAGTGTTAGCTCGCTATTACAGAATACGTGTGTGTGTGTGTGTGTGTGTGTGTGTGTGTGTGTGTGTATGTGTGTGTCGAACTTTAGAGTCTCAGGCACTGGGTTTCATATTCTGTTCTGTTCCAAAACCTAGTGAGCTGCCTATCTAGACATCGAAATTTTACCTTATATGTTTTCTAAATGGATTTTATAGATCCTGTTGTGTTTTATTTATTTATTTATTTTTTTTATTATCAAAAACATATATATATATATCACTGCCACACATTTGTTCACATAAGTATTTGTTCACATAACTTATTAATTTGCTCCCTCATTTTAGTTCATATTAATGCTAATAATATTAGTAATAATAATGAATTGATTAATTTGTTAAATCATTGCCACAACTCATTTACCATTAAAACCATTTAACTAAAATGAGAGAAAATAAATAAATAAATAAATAAATAAATAAATAAATGTGGCCTCAAATTTAATAAGTTTTGGGAACAAATTTTGCAGTCATGGTTTTTATTTTATTTTATTTATTTATTTTTATTTTTTGTTTGTTTTTAATAGAATATTATATAAAATATGGGGGAAAAAATTTGAATGCTATAGTAAATATGTTTATTGTTGGGAGACCCACTAAATGGAACCATTTACTGGTAGACCCGATATTAAATATTAAATATAAATATTAAATTAAATATTAAAAAAACAACAACACCTGAACATTATGCAAATCAAGTTAAAAGTGCAAATATTGATGAAAAAACATAGGTCAAACCAACTAGTTGTCTTTGTGTATTTTTGTGTTTATTAGAGTCTGACATTATTAGCTTAGCAACCAGTTGCTAATGTCAAACTGCTGAAATCAACTGTGAATAGAGACTCTTGGCTGCTGTCTATGTAACAAGTACACAGTTAGACAGCTCACTAGGATTGAGACCAGAGCTAATGACACAGACAGTCTGAGTCCTTCCTGTTCGCTCTCTGCCTCTCAGCCTGGTCTCTCCAGCTTCCTCTGGATCGCAGAAATAAATGGGCGTCAGATGCAAACTGCTGCACCATCACCACAAGCAGCCATGCGTATTTGTTTACTGCTGACTTTCTGTTTTCTCTCTTTTGTATTTTCACTTAACAAATGAAGGCAAATTGCATGCTCAATTTAGGGAGGACTTGTCTAGGCTGCAGTTTCTAACAAGGCCTGTTTTGAGGAATAGTCTCGCAAACATGCCGTGGGAGTCGCTGACAGGCTTGTGCTGCCACTAGGGGACTTCATCAGCTAAAACCACCACTAAACCGTATAGATTCCACCAGATGTTGTCATGACATGAATTGACAGCTGTCAGCCTGAGATTGTGAATTGCTCTCAAAGGGATTTTCAAGACTGGGCCAGTAAATACGACCTGTCATATATGTTGTTAGCAGCATCTTCTCATGCTGTCGTCACTTGTAAATAAGCATCAATATGTGCATAAAATAAAGATGTGATGCTTGATTTCTTGATTTCTTGCTTGATTTCTGGAATAATAGTAGTAGTGAAATAGTCATATTCTATACTAATCACATAATAATAATAATAATAATAATAAATTAAATATTTTTTTATCTAACACAATCAAAATTTTGAATGTAACTTTAAAACTAGAATAATTAGACTGCAACAATAAAAAATAATATGCCTTATGAATATTTTATGAATAATTATTGTCAATACTAACATCATTATATTCATTTTCTATTGGAATAATATTGTATGTTATAAATATAAATATAAAAATAAATGTATACATATCATATAAATATAGACAAACAAACAAATTCAGGCATGCTAGAATAATATTAATTATAATAATAATAATATGAATGAATGAATGAATGAATGAATGAATGAATGAATAATTTTGAAAAAAAGGAGTTCTGGAATAATAATTACCTGTGCTTATCAGCCTCTTATATATATCCAATATTAATCTATTAGAAAACAAACAAATATATAATCAAAAAAAAAAAAAAAAAAAAAAAAATATATATATATATATATATATATATAATATCTTGGGGAAAATCATGGAAAATCATTTCAGGGGTGCTAGAATAATGGTTTTCTATGCTTAGCAGTACATTGTACCCACATTCAACATTAACCTAATAGAGATTATATAAGAAAAAAAAAGCGAATGAATGAATGAATGAATGAATGAATGAATGACAAAGAGGTTGTCAGATTGTCAGTACTGGTCCAGTAAATGCTGCCTGTCATGACAGCTGTCGGTAGCTAGTGGTTGTTAGCCATCGAAGCACACTCTGAATCTCAGCTGTCATCACATGTTCATATGCAGCAATATGTTCAGGAATAAAGAGGTGATGCTTGATGCTTTGAAATCAATAAAAAGCTGCATTTTTGTGAAAAATCATTTTAGGACTGCTGGAATAACCGTTTTCTGTGCTTATCAGCATCTTCTATCCACGCCTTCTCTGTAATCTGTTAACAGGTGCCAAAACAAGATACAGTAGATGTAGGTTAGATCACAACAAGATACTCAACAGGAAAACTGTAAGATGAGACAAGATTTTAATAAACAAGATAATAATAATAAAAGAGACAAGATAAAAATAAAAAATCCGGAAGTAATGTTTTCTGAATGGTTTCAAAATGATAAAACAGAATATATATATATATATATATATATATACAGTGCCCTCCAAAAGTATTGGAACAGTAAAGACAAAATTGCCCTGTTGGCTGTGGAGTCAAGACATTTACAAATATGATTAAAAGATGAATAGATGAATATGAGACAAAACTACAGAATGTCACATTTTATTATTAGCCATTTCAACATGTTTTACCAAATAAAAAGAACAGCACTTTTAGAGTTTCATCCCCCTAACTGATGTGAGCATAAGTATTGGAACAGTTGCCTCACAGGTCTTTCTGAGTGATCAGCTGTGTCCAGTTGCATTAATTCTTCAGATATTAAAAGCAGGGAATGTGTCGTATCAGTTATATCCATTACTTCTGTATTCTAAATCCTGCAATCGATGATGACACACAAACCAGGATGAAGCCGAGGGAGCTGACTTGCAAGCAATTTGGATGCTAAAAGAAATGAGGAAGTCAATTAGAGCTATATCAAAATTAAAGGGCATGGAGAAATCAAGAGTTTGGAAACCACCAGTGACACCAGCAACCAACAACGACCTGATCGGCTGAGAAAACAACAGTAGTTGATGACAGACAAATCATAAAAGCTGTGAAAATGAACCCTAAAAGATGTGTCTGTAAAATCACCAACAACTTCCAGAAAGCTGGGGTGATGCTCTGACAATCTACTGTCCTCAGGAGACTCTGAAACCTCTGACCAGCACCAAAAATAGAAAGGCAAGAGCACAAAGGTGAGCCAGAAGAGTTTTGGAACTGTGTTTACGAACCGATGAGACAAAGATGAACCTTTATCTAAGTGATGGGAAAGCAAAAATGTGGAGAAAAAAAAAAGGGAACTGCAAATGATTCTAACCATACAGCCTAATCTGTAAAGCATGGTGGAGGTGGTGTCATGGCATGGGCATGCATGGCTGTATCTGGAAAAGGCCCTCTCAACTTTACTGATGACTAAATGTATGATGACAGTAGCAGAATGAATTTTGAAGGGTACAAAACCATCTTGCCTACCAATATTAAAAAAAAATGCCACCAGATTCATTGGGAAGTGCTTCATTTTGCATCAGGACAATGACCCAAAACACCCTGCCAGTTCAGTCAAGGAATTTATAAGGGCAAAGAAATGGAAAGTCTTAGATTGCCCAAGTCAATCTCCAGATTTAAATCCGATTGAACATGAATTTCACCAGCTGAAGAGGAGAGTAAAGGCAGAAACTGCCCAAAACAAGCAACAATTGGAATTGGCTGCATTAAACGCTGGGAAAAGTATTTCAAAGGATAAGACCAAGATAAGACCTTTAGTTTGCTGTGTAACTAAATAATAATAATAATATATATATTGCATTTATTTTTATATGTATGTATATGTATATGTGTGTGGCTGTACATACACGTCGTTGTTTTTTGGTGTTCGGCTTAGTGTTATGTTAGAAGCATTATTATACTCATACCTTTTGTTGTTTTAATATTTTAAATTGTTTTCAGCTTTACTTTTTTGTTTTCATTTAAATGTTAGCTTGAAATGCTGTATGTGTATTTTTTATTTTTATTTAATTTCTTTATTTTCTTAAATGTGTGTATATATAGTATTTACACAGTTTTGACTTTTAGTTTGTTACTTTTTCTTATTTGTAAGTCGCTTTGGATAAAAGTGTCTGCTAAATGACTAAAAGTAAAAGTAAAAGTAATAGCTTTTAATCTTTTATATCTGCCTCATGTTCAACTGTCCCAATACTTATGCTCACATCAATGAGTGGTATGAACTCTAAAAGTGCTGTTCTTTTTATTTGGTAAAACATGTATGTATTGAAACGGCTAATAATAAAATGTGACATTGTGTAGTTTTGTCTCATATTCATCTTTTAATCATATTTGCAAATGTCTTGACTCCACAGCCAACAGAGCAATATTGTCTTTACTGTTCCAATACTTATGGAGGGGACTGTGTGTGTATATATATATATATATATATATATATATATATAAAAGAAATCAGATATAAAGTTAGAACTCGAATTTGAATATTAGAAAAATATTCTTAGCTGGGGAAAATAGTATATAGAACCTAGTCTTACTGTTGCTTTTATTAATTTATATTAGATATGGATAGAAATAGTATTTTGATCTGGATGCATGCCCATGATTTTACAGCAACTGTTTATCCACTTTGATTTGCCAATTGATGTGTTAAAAGTCTCTGTCAGTGATGATTTTAGATCGAAGCTCTATTAACAATGCGCTGAATTCTTGTTTTTTCCTGGTGTTTGACATGGTTGAGTACAAATTGTCTTCCCTTCCATCTGCTGTTTTATCACACAGGATTGCTAAACTGCATACTGCATTTCAAGATTACTCGAAATATATTTAAAACTGCTGACAGTTGTTGTAATGGTGAAATGCCTATAGCAACCATTGTGATATAAAAAGATGTGGAGGAGAGTGTAACTTCTTTAGTATAAGTACCTTACTGCTTTAACTGCTCACATCAACAATACTAGCCAGCATTACACTCATATTAAATGCAGCCTATTAAGTTTTATAGTGTTAATGTTGGACTCTGTAGACTGAGATGAAAAAAAAAAAAAAAAAAAAAAAAACAGGCCACCCTAAACGATAATGTTCTAGGGTTCCTCAATAGGTGGCCCGCGAGAGAAAAAAGTTTGGCCTGCGCTAATTTCAAATAATGTGGCATGAAAATTGAAACGCAGCATCAGAAAGCGAAATTAACCTACATCGTGTCTTCACCGGTGTGCCGTGCCGCAACAAAATACAATAGAACTTATTATAATCAGTGATGCTGTCTACACTGGATGCGGCGCAGCGCGGCGTGACAAATCCCCGACAGTAAACTGCTGGCTCGTTCTGTTTATAACGTACTGACACAAAGTTCAAATGATTTGCAATGCTTTGTCGCGTCCAGTGTAGATACTATGTGACAGCAAAAATATGGCAAGTGTAAAGTAAAGAAAAATGGATACGGAAAATAGATGATTCAAATGTGAATGGACTGAACAGTTTTGAGTGAGTGAGCGAGTGAGTGAGACCGTCTTTGTTACGGATGTTGGTTCGCAGTGAGTTCACAGTTTTAACGTAAGTTTGCTTTAATTTATTTTCAAGATCTGAGGTAAAATATATATTGTTCTTTCACTATGGCTATAAACCTCATGCAAAATAATTTTCAAACTCACATCAGACAATTTTAACATTGAATAAAGCATATAATCATTATCTGAGATTATCACTGTCATATTTTGTATGTTGTTCCTGCAGCGACGTCGCAGAAAATAATAACCATTTCTAAAATAGAATTAGGTGTCGCTTATTTTCACGTGTCGCTGTCGCGGGTGGTTAGGACAAAAATTACATGGAAAAGATACTTTTTTATCGCGTCGCGTCACGTCTGGTTTGGACACATGCACGGTGTTACAGTTTGATCCCCCCAAAAAATCTAAGTATAAAAATATTAATCCTGACAGATCTAATAATTGAATCTGCAATTAGGGAAAGTGAAGAGAAGAGATCCAGTCTGGAGATGAGCAGGAACAGACTGTTCCGAACAGTTGATTTGCATGGCAGACATGGAGATCCATATATTTTTTTTTTTTTTGTTTATTTGTTTTTAATATGAAAGACAAAGTTCTTCTGTATCTAAATGCAAAAATTTTCATAATTGTTTGAATAAAAATCTGAATATTTATCTTGTGACCATCTTGTGACTATTTTAACAAAAGCAACAATAATATAATAATTGTAATAATAAGGATAATATAGGCTATATATATATATATATATATATATATATATATATATATATATATATATATGTATATATATAGTATATTAGTGCTGTCAAAAGATTAATCGCGATTAATTGCATCCAAAATAAAAGTTTTTGTTTACATAAGATATGTGTACTGTGTATATTTATTATGTATATCTAAATACACACACATGCATGTATTTCAGAAAAATATGTTTATATGTTAAACATGTAAATATTTTCAAAATATATACTGTATGTGTGTATTTATTACACAAATATACAGAACACACACATATATTATGCAAACAAAAACTTTTATTTTGGATACGATTAATCGCAATTAATTATTTGACAGCACTAATGTATATATATATATATATATATATATATATATATACATACATATATATATATATATATATATATATATATATATATATATATATATATATATATATATATATCTCAGAGGCCCTTGGCTTGGTATTGTTGGCAGAATTCGGCCCTCGGCGAAAACTAATTGAGGACCCCTGGCTTATAGGCAGAAAGTAGGATGGCAAACTGATTAACCTTTAAAGCCTACTGTATCATGTTTGATATATGCACATTTCAAAGGCCTTTAAATGATCAACATCAGTAAAACTTTGCTGAAAAACATGTTGTACACAATTCTACAGAGTTTTGATTGTAAAACTAAACATTTAAATATACTATGTTTCTAAGACATATTATTGGGAGATATAGTGACTTTATATGATATTTGTGCATATTGTGATAACTGTTTAATGCCTAAAAGTATCATATTATGACATTTACTGTATGCTGGATTGTGTTAGAATTGCATGAATTTAATAGAAGTTGTGTTAACTTATTAGAAAGTCTGCATGTAATATTCATTCATTCATTCATTCACTGACTTAATTACTTACCTACCTAGAAGATACTGTAAAAGCTTACTGTAAAAGTGACTCTATGTAGGTTATTATTATTACAGGGTAACATTAGAATGCATATTTCAAGGATAAAAAAGCGTACAGGTGCTTTAAATGATTAAATGACTGGAAACATATACCTATATGCATAATATTAATTTTAAATTAATAAATGTAACAAACAACATGTGCTCTTTATATTATTTCTGTTATAATATCGATAATGTTTTCCTCACACAGTATAAATGTGTATTTTTATACTTTTTATACAAGATAAATCCAGCATGGGAACACATTTTTTAATACAAAATAATTAAAAATACAGATTCATAGCTGGTAAGAAGTATTTTTCAATTCACCCGCATTGGCAGGTGAGGCAAATGGTTCATTTTAGACCCTGCAGACATCATGCTTAAAATAGATCACGGTGCTTTTGTGCTTGCTGGTTGTTTTTTTCTTGGTTCTGAACATTGGCATAAAATAACCCGACATTTTCGGTTAATAGCGTTTCTAAAGTTTTCAGTCTGGAAAGTTAGCTTTGACTTGACTTTCTGTCAGCGCACGCATGAGCCATTTGCTGAAACACAACGTCTACAAGGAAAGTCAGTCCCCTTCACCTCGAAAAAGCCCATTACTCGCCGTTTTTCTAAACCCTGGGATGTGTAGCAGCCATGCCTACACTCAAGCCTCCTTTAATAGATGGATTTACCCTTACACATTTCCCATGCACAATGCATCTCCTCACTCATACATTCATTGATTGGCATGCTCTAAATGCCAGCGATGTTTCAGTGGGCGAACATGAGCTTGTGATGGAGGCAAGACAAATGTCTCCTTCACAGAAGACTAGATTCTGATTATCTGGCTCCCCGCAAAGCGGGCCAGTGGAGCTACGGTAACCGGCGGGAGACTCGGAGGGAAGCAGGCAAACAATGAGGCAGGGAACGGGGCAAGGAAGCGACTTGGCAACCGATGGATAGGCAGGGAAGGCAGGCAGACAGACAGATAAGGAGAGACAGAGTGAGATGGCAGTCTCTTAGCCCCGCTCACGCTGCTTGGCTTGATTAATCCCTCCCCGACTACAACCACACACACACTCCTGATCTGTAGGGTGCAGGTGTGTGTGGAACGAGAGAGAGAGAGAGTGCGGAGACAGTTATTGCATGCCTTTGTGTGTGTGTGAGACTGTGTCAGCAAAAGAGATAAAATGTGTGTCTTATGTGCTTGCATACAAATGAAGGTTGTGGTTATCTGCCGTGTGTGGGTGAGAAGAAGACGGCCCAAAAAATGAGTGAGAAGGAGGGAGACGGTTGAGTGAAAGAGCCGAGAAAAAGACTGTTACTATGCTCAAATGTGTGTATTTTTGTAGGCGCGGGGTCCAAATATCCCCAAAAGGATAGCAAAACCTGAAATTGCATTGTGGGAGCCAACGGTCCTAACGAAAATGTAAAAATACAGAAAGGTTTCTGCAAGGATTAGTTTCCAAAGGATCCAAACTATTATTAACTCAGTATAAATACTGTATACTAAAAGTCAATGGAAAGGACCCAACCATAATTTAAAAAAAAGGTTTACTGAACTATAGTTTGGGACAATTTTTTTTAAATTTTAGGATTTAAAGTTAAAAAAAAAAATGGTATGGTATGGAGCCCCGCACATGCATTGCGGGGAAAAAAAAATCAATTGTGTGCACAATTTACTTATTTGTTCGCTCAGTTTATTAAATTGTGTACACAAAATAATTTGTGCCCTCGTTTTAAGTAAATTTTGCGCACAAAATAATGCACACAAAATAATTTGTTCTACTCATAAACCAATGTAGATGCCTCTCACTTAAAATGATTCCATGCAACGCTGAAAGGCTTTTGAGAATATCTCTATAACGCTATAACTCAAAAATAAAACCCAATTAAAGTGTCTCTGTCCATAACGTAACGTAACGCAACGTAACGTAACGTAACGCAACTCAACGCAACGCAACGCAACGTAACGTAACGTAACGTAACGTAACAGCAACAGGTTTATGAGAATGCAGACAGGAAGTAGAACCAATTATTATTTTACGATTAATTTAAAACTACAGAACAAATAATTATATCGAGCACATGATTTACACAACGAGGGAACGAATTAGTAAATCATGCATATGATTTAGTAAACCAAAGGGAACAAATTAGTAAATCGATTTACTTAATCGTGCACACTACATAATATTTTGTTACCTAAATCGTTATAATATATATATATATATATATATATATATATTAATCGCTTTAGTAGTAAATTGATTTAGTAATGTCGTGTGCACGATTTAGTATTTCATATATTCTGTTAAATTTTCTAAATTACTTAATTTGTCTCTTTTCGTTTAGAAAAAATAAAAATAAACACAACAACATGACAGCAGTGAGAAAAGTGCTGTTAAAAAAGCATCTGATCATAAGGACACGGATATGTTTGCACAAGCTCTGCAATTTAGCTCTCCAGTCGAGTCACGTCGTGTTAATTTATATAACACTTTGTACAATAGATTGCTTCAGAGCAAGCAGCTTTACAATATTAAACATGAAAAACAGTTACAGTGTTGTGTTCAATTAGAATTACAACTTAAGTTTCTTCTGTAAAGTAGTGCTCCAGTGTTTTCAGATTTTTACGCACGTATGATTTTGACAGACTGCACAGAAAAAAAAATGGACTGGAGAAGATTTCCACATCAAAGAAGGTGCAGTCACAATTTTATTCAAAATGAAGTCACACCAGTTCATTTGTCGATTTCACTTGAAGCATATTGGTGCCTTAAATGATAATCATTGAATCACTCACTCAACCAATTCCCTCAAAACACTGAATCGACCGATAGTCTTATTAACATTTGTTAATTTCTTTCATGAATAAGAAGTCTCAAATAATTCCAGTTAGTTCATGATCGAGATGCCTTGTTCATGATTCATTTCATAACAATCTTGTTCAGCGCCGCTCCGAGTCTCGCACAACCTAAAACACTCACTTGCTCAGTCAAGGAGCCATATTTGCTCAGTAGGTCTTATTAATGAAATCTCCTTCACATCCCACACTCTCTTGCCCCTGCTATATTCATTATAAAATATGAATCATTAAAACATTAAACAGATGTTTGCGGACTAAACACCGCTAATAGTTATATTAGTTTTATATAATATGGCATGTCCTCATTTAGGTAACTATGCGAACGTGTATGTTTGTGTGTGTGTGTGTGTGTGTGTGTTTGATTGCATGAAGTGCTAACTCTTCTGTGTGAAGGTAACTTGCTCTAGATTGTTTTTAATATTTTGACTGTCATTTGTGTTTATCACCCTGCCGTTTTCTACAGTATATTTAACCTACTAGCGTGAGGAGAAAATACCATTTTATGCATTTAAGCAGTGACTTCCACTGCATCATGAAACACTTCTGAGCCCTTTTCATCTTCATTTTCCTGTCACTCTTCACCGGCGCGTATGTATATTTGTGGAAAAGGTGCAAAAATCGTTTCATTGAGTTTTGGGACTGGGACATGTTTTTGACAAGTTTTGTGAGCCCAATACAAAACAGAAACCCAAAGATCTTCCAGTTGTTGGTGAATTTTCTCACTTGTTAAGCAGTAAATCTATTAAGCACTCTTCTCAGAGATTGGCTTTCATTTCAGCCATCATGATTTCAGCGCTCATGTCTGGATACGCTCCACTGGCTTTGTAGCTTTGAGTGGTGTTGAATCTGATTGGTTGTGATTGCTCTGATGGATGGTAAAACATCTGAGTGCCAGTACTGAATCTGGTTTCGTGTTTAGCATCACCAATGGCTGTTCCTCACACAACATGCAGCTGGCCACGGCGCTTTTAGTGAAAACAAAGTAAATTTGAGGAAAATGGGTACCGTAGAGCTTTTGCTTTTGTAGATTATTGCTTTTCTTTTGGGGTTTATGGCTTGAGTTTGGACAGCCCAATTAAAGTGAATGAAATTCAAAAAATCTGCAACGTCCTTTGCTGTGGCACATTGAATTAAAGGTCACAAATAGAGGCAAGATGGACCCGTTTTTATTTAGATTGGAATTTCAAAGCATAATAGAACATCTTTTTCCTTTTCTGCTCCCATAATTTAAAATTGATTCATTATGTCTTGTCCATTAGAATAATGAGCAGCTGATCAGAAAAAGGAAATGCATTCACATTTGAGTATTTATGCAGGACTACTTCATTTGATAGTGATTCATGCTTTTCAAAGCACATTTCAGAAACTTAAATTACCTTTCAATGTCGTCAATTCCTGAAGTGTTTGTACTTGAAAGGAGACAATACGTGACTACTGTTCTTTTCAAAAAGAATGTGTTATATTTCCATCTTCTCTCCTGGTCTCGTCTCTCCTCGTAGGCATCGCCAGACCTCTATCTTTCATCTAAGCGTCCCTAAAAATCAGCAATGAGCTGTCAGCACCCTTAAAAATCTGTGATTGTGTGATCTCTCTTCACGTTTTCTGAAAACAGCGATGACAGTGAGCTGTCTGAGGTTTAATTCTGAGTCCTCCTCTTAGCTGTCATTAAAAAAGTGTGTTAAGTTAAGCATTATAGGTCCTGCTAGTCAGCGGTGGACCTGTTCATAGATGACAAGAGTAGCAATATTTGGCAGAGGGTAAATGCTCATCAAAATCTTATCCAGAGATTTCACAACTCCTCATACTCAACCTACTGAGAAGAAAAACTACTGAAACCAATCTAAGGTGGTTTCTTGGTCTTAGCTGGTTTAAGCTGGTTAAGCTAGGTTTAGGTTCAATGGCAAATAAGCGTGTCTAAGAAATCTAATAATGTATCTAAAAAGGCACTTAATCTAGAAATGTAGCCTATTCGATGTATTCAAATTGTATATATTTTTGGTTGGATATATATATCCATATGGATGGATGGATGGATGGATGGAAGGATGGATGGACGGATAGATAGATAGATAGATAGATAGATAGATAGATAGATAGATAGATAGATAGATAGATAGATAATATCATGTGGTGTAGCCATCAAATAAAATTAGTTACAAATTTCATACCCATGCCATGTTTTTTTTAAATATTACTATTAATGTAACAATAACAATTTAGACATTTAGAGTTTTTTCCAAAAACAAACAAATAAAATAAAATTTTATTTATTTATTTTGATTTAGTTTCAATTTTATTAAAATTGAACACTTGCTATCATATTAGTGGGTTGTTTGTTGTATGTATGAAACTCATTTTTTATGCATTTTCGAATAATTTAATAAAGCAACAAGTTTAAGGTGGTCTCCGAGCAGGTTTAGCTGGCTGACAAGTTAGTCTCCCAGCCTGACCAGCTGAAAAGTACCCAAAACCCATCTTAAAACCGGGCTGACCAGACTAGGTGACCAGCAGGTCATTTTAGGCTGGACTAACCTGTTTTGCTTCAGCAGACTAAAATCCTTGAATCGCCCCAGCCGTGGTCACAAGGTTGCACCTGGCTGCCCCGCAGACAGCCCACCTCCTCCTTCTCCTCCATTTGCACGGTGCCGCTGAGGAGGAACAAACCCAGTGATTAGAGAGGCGGGCTGCTTTATCCTGGTGGCAGGCTGCGCTCCCCAGATAGGCGCATTAGTGTTGCGCACAATGGCTAATGGTGTTTATCATTAGAGACAGAGCCGGGCCGGGCTGTAGCGGAGCTCGGGAGATGCTTCCGTGCCAGGCTGCGTGGCTGATGAGCCTTTCTCATTTACAGTCTCAGGTAATGACAAAGCCCCATTCCTGCTCCCCTCCTCATTTGTGGATCACTCTGCAGGTAGCTGTAAAATCTCCTCTCCGAGCCACTTTAGCACGGATTTAGCTGGAGGACGCATTACTTAATGGTGACACTCCTGACAGCGAATGAGACCTGTTTTCGATGCTCGTAATTGGAGGTTGTTTGCTGGTGGCAGCCGATGAGTTTGTTTCCTTTCCACTCTGTGTGAGGTGTGCTTACACTCGAAGAGGAGGCACACTCGGGTTGTCTGGTTTGATTAGGTTAAATTTGGCGTTTAAGAGGAACCGAAAAGCTTTTTTCAATGACGCTGGTTGCGTAACACCATCAGATTGGAAAAAACAATGTTTAAACAATAATATTCAGAGTGATTCATAAAAACTTAATTAAAGAACATCTCCAGCTGAAATAAAGCTTCATTTCTGTGGCTTTTTGTGCTATGCAGAAAATAATTTCCACTCGTCCTTCAGTGTATGGAATGCATTCACTGAACTATACTGTATATAGAATGGAAACCTGATAACAATGTGAAGCTCATATTCACATATATGTGAATTCTTCGGTAAAGAAAATGCACAGGGCACTTGATCTGATAGTTCTGGCACTTCTTCTTCATATTTATTACTGTTATGTTGATGACAGACTGTAAGTGATTCTGTCTCATGCTAGTCTCGTGCTAGCAGATTTTGGACTATCAGCATAAAGTCTGGTTCACTTTGCCAGGGTCTTCATTAAAATAGGCAGCAATATAGCAAATAATTAGCTTGTATACTGTGTTGCTGTATCTGGTGGTATATTCTGGCAATTGCTCCACTGGCATTAATCTGAAACATTTCTGAAATAGCTGCAGGTAAAATTTTTGGATGGGGAAGACTGTCGCTCCGTGCACACTGTGATTTTTATCTAGAGTGGGGCTTTAGTTCTGATTAACCCTGGAGTCATGGGTAATATTTAATCTGAGGGACTGAGAGTTAGGTCCCACTGGGCACTTAATGAGGAGTTCACACAGATCCGTCTCAATAAATCCAACCACTTCACACCATATTTAATCTCCTCCAGTGAGCAGCTTTTATAAGGTTTCTCTCACATACAGATGGACCAAAGGAACGGCTGACCTCAGCAGCTAACAACCCAGATCTAGTTCACTGGAGAATCTAGCGCTCATTTTATGCATGATACAAGTCTTTTTCTTTGAATTCCCCAATGACCCTTTTCAAGGACAAAGAGAGAGTGTGAGATTAAATTTACAGGTGGCAGTGTGGTAATGATAAACAAATAAATGAATGAATGAATGATTGAATGAATGAATGTGAATGGGTGCCACAGAATAAGAGTCCAAACAGCTGATAAAAACATCACAATAATCCACAAGTAATTCACACCACTCCAGTCCATCAATTAATGTCTTGTAAAATGAAAAGATGCATGTTAGTTAAAAACAAATTCATCATTAAGATGTTTTTAACTCTTGCTTTTGGCTAAAATATTAATCTTCTATTCATAACACTGTATTCTCCATCAAAAAAAGATGCCTCGTTTAAATCAGGAGAGAAATATGCACAGATTAAACACTGTTTACAAATAAAAACTGTCTAAATGAGTTCTAAACAAATATTAGTGAGTTTTAATGTGAGGGGACAACAGAAGATGGAATTTTTCACTGGAGGAGACATTATTATGGTTTATGGACTCATATTTTGCCCAGAAGCGACGTTTAAAGATAAAATGTCTTAATGATGGATTTGTTTCTTACAAACAAGCAGCTTTTTGATTTACAAGATGTTAACTGGTGGAATGAAGTTGTGTGGATTATTGTGATGTTTTTATTTAAACTCCCATTCTGACGGCACCCATTCGCTGCAGAGGATCCATTGGTGAGCAATGGATGTAATGCTAAATTTCACCAAATCTGTTGATGAAGAAACAAACTCATCTTGGATGGCCTGAGTGTTGAGTGCATTTTATTTTAATTTTGGGGTGAACTATTCCATTTATAGTTATTCAAAAACACTTTTAGATTTAGCTTCCACAAAGACTGGCAAAAACATGTGCATCCGCCTACCGGATGTTGCATAAATCCAACCAGTCTGATTGTACTATACCATATTAAGAAAGTGCAATTTGCAGTTTAGTGTGCAGTATGCATCAGACGGTGAGTGGACGGATGTGGGCGATGTGTGTGTGTGTGAGATCTCTGAGGCTGAGACTAATATTTTCCCAGTGGAAAAGAACTTCTTAACAGTGATAAACTCTAATATGACATCTTTGTTGTTTCATCAAGCCCCTGTCAGGTGATTCAGTCATCCATCATTTTGTTTTCTAGCGCTTGTCTTCGAATAATTTGCGATGAAATGCCAATTAGCCTGTGATTCAGCAAGGATTGACTGTCAGAGGTCAATCCACCTCTGTCAGCCCTGATGGCTTCATTTAACCAGCCTGTATGTTGTAGGTTGATGGAGCAGATGGCGTGATCTGAAACCAATTAAAAAAAATGAGTTCATCTTTTTGATTTAGATGCTTGCTGTTTATGTATGGAGGATTATGTACTGCTTGCTATTTTTTATTGCTTTTTGAAATATTATGAATAATAGCGTAGAGTAATAAGCATAGACTAGACATAGCAGGACTAAGAATATATAAAATAAACTATATATAATATGTATATAAAATAGCCATTAGATCCTACCACAGAGAAAAACATCTAATTATAATTGATGGTCAACGAGTGAGTTTTTACATGGCTGATTTTTAAACTGTAAACTCTCATTCTATAAATGTGCTTAACGTCTTTCAAATTATCAATAATTGCATTGTTAATTATTGGTAATAACCCTGAGCCTAAACACAAAGCACTGCATTATTTCAGTTTGGAATGCATTTACTTCATTTGAATAGATAGCAGAAGAAATTGGTTTCAGTGCTCTTACAATATAACATTCTGAAATATTAACATGGCATTTCTCTTTCAAATGTTTTGTATCAATCCTGTTACAAAAAGTATATTTATGCCATTAACTAGCAAATATCATTACATATAGTCTTGTACTTTGTGCAAAGAACAATTAAAAAAATTAATTAAAGGAATGATTTTTCCCTCATAACAGAGTTTGACAATTATAAAAATAATGAAATACTGATAATATAATAACTGTAAAAACAAACAAATACATTTTTGAATGATTGTTAAATCACCCATTCATTCATTCTTTCAAAGATTTAGATTAAAGATTTAGAAACTATTTTAATGGTTATCAAGACTCAAGCAAATTCGGTAAATTTCTATTTTAATTTCAGTTAAAGTGACATTTTGCTAAAATGACTTTTTAGTTTGTTTGTATTGCATTTCTTATTAGAACTTATAATTAAATGTATATTAAATTATACATATAGGTATTCTGACATTTCTGAGAAAATTCTACATTTCTGGTTTTTATTTATTTATTTTATCAGTATTTTATTTTTTTTTTAAATAAATGTTTTAAAATTATTTTGCATGGAACATTAAATGCAGTTAAATCTATCATCAATACATGATATCAAATGTGGCTAAGCTCAGTACTGTCCTAGTTATAGCAGTAGTAAGTAAGGACACATGAATGGCACCATTTCCTGATAACCAATTCATCACTGACTGAATACTTAGTTAAGCTATACATAGGAAACCTAATAGTGCATTTCACTGCCTAAAAAGAAATTGAAGACCAGACGGTATAGCTAAAGTTTGATGGAGTCTGAATTTCCCTCTTCATTTAAAGGAGGTGGGTGAGGAGGAGGCTCTGTAGCCTTTGAACCTGCGCTACCCTGTAGACCATTCTGAATTCTTCTAATAAGCAAAGTTGACAAGGGAAACCACCCACCTGTGTTGATGAGAGAAACTGGGGCCTGTAGCTGTGTCTTTGTTAGGCTTTGACTTCACCCTACAATCTTCTCAACTCAATTCTTGCATGCATTCAGAGGAAGGAAGGTCTCTGGCAATTTAATACAGACAGCTGTACCACAAGAGAGACCGAGCTTTAGATCTCTGTCAGGAAAAATAAACGTGTACAACGCCAGAAGGACAAGTTAGTACACACTGTCGGCTGTCTGTCAGGAGTCCAATTTCACACTATTCAGGTATAATTCACACACTGTAGTCTATAGATAGGCCTATTTTTAGATTTGTTACACAACTAAATGTACAGATGAATGACATTACACAGGAGACACATATTTTATACATCCGTTTGCATTGTATTAGCAGGTTTTGGTTGAAAAGATGAGTATTTTTTATTCAGACTGACTTGTTTGCTGATGTTTCAAGAGACAAAATTGCTACAGGAGTGTTTGCAGAAACATTCACAATATGCATAGATATCCTGAATATTCTATTAATATAATAATAATCATTTCTTATTTTCTAGATGCCAAAAAATGCATTATTATTTAGTCTAATCGCTCATAAGAAGTGGTCAGGACATTTGAAGTAATTAGATGAAGTATGACAATAATAGAATTTGATATAGGCTATTCTGCTTTCCTCAGTGGTAGATATTTTAATAGGAGTTGAGACCTTATCAAGTCATTAGCCAGATGGGCTGAGCGGCTCAATCTCCAAACAAGACTCCTAATGGAGCCCGTGGCCTAATTACAGTACATCCATTCAGGACAGTATCAGAAATGAAGATTCTCATTCTGATAGACTCTGTAGATATTGCTAAATTGACGGTTGCTAGTATTGTAGAATGGACGGTTGACATTACTATAGACTTGATGGTTAACAGATGTCAAAATGAGACTAATATTCAAAAGTGAAGTACTTCTTTTACTAGATTTAAAAGAGGTATGTACACATGCAAATGTATTTTTACAATTGAAAAGCCGGTCACACTTTAGTTTGGGGACCAGTTGTCCCTATTAACTAACTATTAACTATGACTAACAAATTCTTTATATGCTGATTATTTATATTTAGTAAGGTATTAAGGTATAAGTTTAGGTATTGGTAGGATTAAGGGATCAAAAATATGAAATATGGTCATGCAGAATAAGGCATATGTGTTTTATAAGTACTAATAAACAGCCAATATACTAGTAATATGCATGCTAATAAGCAACTAGTTAATAGTTGCTTATTAGCAGGTGGGTGGTTTAGGTCCACTAAACTAAAGTTTTACCAAAAAGCCAATAAATAAATATTTTTAAAATGGGTCTAAGGTAGACCAGATGTGATTTCAGGCATTTCTGAAGTAGACTCATTGTGGGGTCAATTAGTTATTCAGCTCAATATTCAATATTACATTTACATTTAGTCATTTTGCAGACTCTTTTATCCAAAGCAATATATAGATAGATAGAAAGATAGACAGACAGACAGACAGACAGATAGACAGATAGATAGATAGATAGATAGATAGATAGATAGATAGATAGATAGATAGATAGATAGATAGATAGACTGATTTGTGTATAACATGCAGTTAATTTATGCAAACTTAAATAGTTCTACAGTCCTGTATCACTATATCTCAGTGCTGGTTCTCATTATTTTCTCATTACTATAATAATGATGGGAATTATTGTATTATAATAAGGATGGGAAACTCAACAACTAAATTGCAAGACTTTATGATAATGAGAATTTTTTTGTGCTGAGTGTGCTGTATTGTCAGAAAGAAAAACTAAAGTCAAATCCCGCTATATAAAACCCACTATAGTGCACGCATTTGCACATATAAGCAAAATTTCATGTTAGGTGAGATTTTAATGTGTCAACAATGTTTTTTTTTTTCCTGACAACACAGCACAAACAATCCATACAGTGGGAGTCAATGGTAACCAAAACAAAATATTAGTGCTGTCAAAAAATTAATCGCGATTAATCGCATCCCAAATAAAAGTTTTTGTTTACATAATATATGTGTGTATACTGTGTATATTTATTATGTATATATAAATACAAACACATGCATGTATATATTTAAGAAAAACATGTTATATTTATATATTAAATATATTTTTATATAATATAAATTATATGAATATAAATATAAACTTTTAAATACATGTAAATATTTTCAAAATATATACTGTATGCGTGTGTCTTTATATATACAAAATAAATATATACAGAAGACACATGTTACATGTCTGGACTGTTTTGTTGTGTTTTGCTCCCCATGTGTTCCCTGTGACCTAGTTTTCCCCATTCTGTTTAATTAATCATTGTGTTCACCTGTTGGCCCTCGTTATCTGCCCTTTATAAGTTCCTGCCTTTTGAGTTAGGGTTTGTCGGTTATTAGTTCTTTGTGGATGTGTTTGGACCGAAGTCTCCTTGTATTTGTCCTGGATAGTTTATTAAAAGAACCGTTTATTGTGCCTGCATCTCGTCGTGCGTTTTGTCCAGCACTACACGTAACAGAATAACCGACCAATAACAGTAACTTTTACGTCTACCCTCTGTTTTGTTTCCGTTTTTTATTCAGTGTTTTGTTTCCGTTGTGTCGTTCTATGGATCCCTACCTTCGCCCGGAATTCCTCCTCCTCCTGCTGGAGCAGGGGGAGCGATCGCTCGAGGACCATACAAGACAATTCCTGATGTTAGCTAATGCCACCAGCTACCCGGACGGCACGCTCTGCACATTCTATAATGTGAGCTTGAACACCGCGTGCAGAGCGTTGTCGTCCGAAGATGGTCCTCGAGGGAATTTCGCCGCCTACGTGGAGTGGACGCTGGCGAGAAACGGATCGCCCCTCACCGTCTGCCCTGAGGATGATCTCGCCAGGTCCACTCCAGACCCAGAGCCCAGCCCACCATCTCCCCGCGGTGCGGAGCACCAGCCCGAGCCCACCGATGACGGAGAGCCACTTCCCGCCACGATCAACGAGCCAGCGCAAAGCCGAGCGACTGAGCGGAAGATCGCCCCGGAAGTTGAGCCCAACCCGTCAGATCAGGTGCGAGAGCCGGCGACTGTGCACACCACGAGGGAGCAAGCCGTGGACAGTATGAGAGCGGAGTGGAGCTCCGTCCCCTGCATCACGGCTGAAGGTGAGCTGATCATACATCTGGGTCTGCTGGATATGGAGGAGGATCTGATTTCTTGGGACACGGATCTGGATCCCGACTTTTCCCCCCTCTGCTATCCTTTGCCTCCGCTGGTCCCATCCAGCTTTGCGCTTCCAGAGCGCCCCCTAGTTCCTGAAGTTCCCGCGCTGGCAGAGCGCCCCCTAGATCCTGAAGTTCCCGCGGTGGCAGAGCGCCCCCTAGATCCTGAAGTTCCCGCGGTGGCAGAGCGCCCCCTAGATCCTGAAGTTCCCGCGCTTCCAGAGCGCCCCCAAGTGATTGCGCTTCCAGAGCGCCCCCTAGTTCCTGAAGTTTCCGCGCTTCCAGAGCGCCCCCCAGTGCCCGCTCCCCGAAAATGTCCTCCAAGGGATCCTCCAGTGCCTGCTCCTCGAGTGTGCCCTCCTGTGCCCGCTCCTCGTAAGCGGGCCCAAGTGTCCGAGGTTACCGCGCCTCCAGAGCGCCCTTCTGTGCCGACTCGAAAATTCCCACCCTCCCTCCCGCTCCTGCCTCCTCCACCGCTGTCGTCTGGCAGCCCCCCCACTCGCCCTCAGCCCCCTATCTGTACGGTGCGAGCCCCGTGGGTCTGCCATTCTCCAGCGTTGCCGGGGCTGGAGTATCCCTCATCTCCGCCTCCAGCCTCCGAGGCCCGGACTTCGCCTCGGCCCGTAGACACAGTGGCTCCACCTCGGCTCCTAGCTCCCTCACCTCCACTGTCATCCATCGATCCACCAGCTCCACCGGGCTCCCTCGTCCCTCCGGCTCCGCCTTGGTCGGGCGTCGACTCGCCATCGCCTCGGGACTCCTCTCCTCTGGCTGCGCCTCGTCGCTCCGTCCCACTGGCTCTGTTGGGCTCCTTCCTCCCTTCAGCTCCACCTGGGTCCTCAGTCGCTCCGGCTCCGCCGCGGATCTCCGGACTTCCGCCTCGGTTGCCAGAGCCCTCGGCTCCACCCTGGCCCCCTGGATCCTCGGCATCCCCCTGGCTCGTTGGCTCTCCGTCTCCGCCTCGGGCTCCTCCTCCACCTGCTCCGCCGCCGTTGGTCGGCCCCATGGAGTCGGCGGCCATCCCTCCTCCATGGCTCCTCCCCCCGTCGGCTCCACCGTGGGGCATCACGGCTGTGGCCTGGGTCCAGCTGGGCGCCTCCTGCTCCGGGTCCCTCCTGTCTCCTCCCTCCATCACCTCCCTGGTCTCTGTCTGCCGGCCCCCTCCCGGGTGTCCGTCCTCCTCCTGAGCCGCCTCCGAAGTTCCCACCCGCCCCTCCCCTTTGGATGTTTCTGTGGTGCGAGGACGCACCTTCCGGGAGGGGGGCGATATGTTACATGTCTGGACTGTTTTGTTGTGTTTTGCTCCCCATGTGTTCCCTGTGACCTAGTTTTCCCCATTCTGTTTAATTAATCATTGTGTTCACCTGTTGGCCCTCGTTATCTGCCCTTTATAAGTTCCTGCCTTTTGAGTTAGGGTTTGTCGGTTATTAGTTCTTTGTGGATGTGTTTGGACCGAAGTCTCCTTGTATTTGTCCTGGATAGTTTATTAAAAGAACCGTTTATTGTGCCTGCATCTCGTCGTGCGTCTTGTCCAGCACTACACGTAACAGAACACATATATTGTGTAAACAAAAACTTTTATTTTGGATGCGATTAATCGCGATTAATCGTTTGACAGCCCTACAAAATATATTTTGTGTTCCACAGTTGTTAATGGCACAGGGGAGGCAAATGATGGCAGAACTTTAATTTTTGTGTGAACTATCCCACAGACCTTCATTAGCTGCTTCAGATGAGCTTGGTTAGAGATAAAAAATCTCTGCAGAAAGGTCAATATCCAGGAGCTTGACTACAAGGGAGTTTCTTTTTCTTTGTTAAAATAATTTCTAGCCTTTCAGAAAGTCCAGATTTAATTTGGCAAATCAGTATGATCCATGCTATGATTTTTAAAAGTGCACCTGGTGGATTTTACCACAAGCTAGAAGCTTACTAGGCCCAAACAATAGTGGAAACAGCCGTGATTTAAGAGGAAGCCGCTCATTGAAGTGCTCTGCAGTTTGACAGGACCGCACCGTTATCTGTGGTCCTTAATTCCAGTTTTCGGCTGTAAACTAAATGACGCAGGCAGCAGACATTAGTTGAGAGATTAATTTGGAAATAAACTCAGCCCTCGCATCACGGCCTGTCTGTTTCTGCTGAAATATCTCCACTCTTTGTTATGGATTTGATTCTCCATGCATTGCAAAGTTTGTTGATTTATTTATTTCCCAATGAGAGCCATTTGTTTTGACAGATGCTTGTTCTGGGGCCGCAGCCAAGGCTTGTCTGATTTTCTGGATATTCACACACTAGACTACGGGTTTATACTTTGTTGTTTAGACACACAATACTGTACAGTTGCCAGTTTCAGGATAATTATGTCGGCATAGACATATTCAGGCTGGGCTGAATTCAAAGTTTGGAGGGAGGAGGAAGAAGAGGATTATGGTATGGGGCAGTTTAATCCATTCTTATTACTCTCTCACTATGTTTATTACGGGGAATTTGCTTTTCAGCCACAAATATACAGGCCTCTGTAGCTAAACTCACTTACAGTCAAATTACATTGAACTCTCTGTGGGTGGAACGAACAGTCCAGCACTAATTCCGTAAACAACAACAAAGCCTCTGAACATAAAGATGTCTAGTTTGTGAGAGTAATGTCTGGCGCACTCCACGAGACGGAAGCTTGTTGCCCTGCATACATTTAAAGAGTGTTTCTTGCACTAATTGCAGACTAGTACGTCAATTACAAGATTAATTATCCTCCCCATAGCTACGCTTCTGAAATTCCCTTCTCACAAACTCATGTGCATGGCCACGCGAGAGTCAATTCTTGAAATGTCAACAAACAAAGTGGAGGAACGTTTGTAAAATACTGTAAGGACAGAAAAGCTTCCTGCTGACTCATCGGCTGTTGCTCGTTTATGGAGTTGTCTTTATTGTGCATTCAAACAAATGTTTTGCAAGCAAAGCCAACAATGATTTATTTATTTTTGTTTATTTCAAAAGGTTTTTTTTATCAAAAGTTTTTATTTTTCTTCTTTTTTGTGTGTGTGAGGGTCTGTGCGTTTGAAATGTTTTGCTTGTGTTCGAAAACGTTTTGCTCTCAAACTTTTCGTGTTTTTTTTAAAGGGTTTTGCTTGAAAAACTTTTATTTATTTAAAAATGTTTCATTTTATTTTATTTGTTTTTTAATCTATTTATTTATTTTTTGGACACACATTAAAGGGATTTTGCTCTCAAAATGTATTTTATTTAAAAACATTTGTTTTCTGGAAGAGCATTAAAGGGGTTTTGCTTTGAATTTTTTTGCAAATAAAAAGCAGTCAGCAGTCACTGAGCAGTTGCTGAATTTAAGAGGCATTTCTACTGGTTTGTTTTCATTGGGATGGCAGCTCTTGTTCTTTCAAACTGTGTGGGAGTTGTCAAAGCGGCAAACATCTTTTTTTTCTTTTTTCGAATACTCTCATACTCATTGTTGCTCTCTTTTTAGACAGCACTCAAAACAATGCTTACATTTACATTTAGTCATTTAATTCAGTATTTATTAAAGATTTAATACTTAATACAATCTTGCTTCATTTTAATTGTGGACATTGTTTTAACACATTATAAATGGGTTTTCTTAACATTAACTTACATAGCAGAAACAGAATTAAATAAAACTCAATAATAAAAATAAAAAAGAACACAAAACCTCTTGCAGTTAACGACTGGCAAGTAATAACCATCATTAGCAAGTGTTAAAGGAGTAAAGTTTGACGATAGTTTGGCTAGAATACAACCAAAAAAATTGAGCCTTAAGCATGCATAAAAAAAGAGCATCGGAGACTGGCACATTTTGCAACTTGGCTATAATCTGGGGCTTTTTGTTGCAGACTAGATGCAGAAGGAGAACATGGAAAGGCGACAAGGCTTTAGAAATCTGGACGTTTTTGTGTTTCAAGTTTGTATTAGTCCAACTTCTCATGTCATAGTTAATCCTAACATGATTAAATACCATGAGGCGTCAGCTTCTCAGAGTTGTTTTTTATTTATTTATCGTATCACTGGGTTTAACATTTCTTTCACCATCCAACAGCAAGCCACCAAAATATGCCACAAGTTATACCACAAAAATGTCTTTGAAATGAAATCACTGCTGGTTGACACCAAAATTGTGTCAGATTTCTTTAATGAAAAGAGAGTTACTGAGGATAAAAGCATGTTGCTTTTGGTGTTGCTGCCCTTTTAGTTTATAAGTCGGACTAAGTCATAAAAAAAACCTCCATTTGACTGGTGCGCCTTACTTGACTTGTTGAGCAACACTTACGGCCTTGTTTCTTCATGATACCGGACAAAAGTGGTTGTCATGATGCTCTCTAGAGCTATTTTATAGTCCAAACAAGTTTGTTTTTCAAAGTACAGTTCCAAATGTGCTGAAATTGCTATCAGGCAAGCATCGGGCAGGAACATTTCACAACATGATGATAGTCACAACAAATCAAAGCGAGGCAAAATTTTAATCTGTCTCTCACTAAATAGAAACAACATTGCCTCCAAATTTCTCTGAGTTGTGATTGTAATTACCCCATGCGGGGAGTGACAAAAGTCATTACTACACTGAAAATGGATCAGAAATGCACAGTGCAAACTAATTCTATTAAAGTCTGTAACTGTTAATTAAATCCAAACATTCTTTGAGATTCAATCTTTGCTGCATCAAATTAAATTCTCATTCTGATATCAAAACACTGCAGAGAAGAAGATCTGTGCAAAATAACATTGGTTATTCTTTAGGGAATGCTCCAGGTTCAATGGAAATTAATCTACGGCATACTCTGTATACAGTTGATGAATTTAGTTATATAATAAAAAATATGTATTTATATAATACATTATAATAACATTAGTTATTTGTTATTTATGTAGCAAAATAATCAGTCCCTCAGTTTGAAAGAACAAACAAAAATTCAATTTACAGTAATGCACTTATAATGGAAGTC